>JBBPKJ010000551.1:0-21727 GCA_038089195.1 Brasilioporus rufonigricans | reverse complement strand
TTACTTCGTCTTTAGTGACTTACTGAAGACAGTACAGGTAGCTACTACACAACTAATATAAGTGACTTACTGAAGACAGTACAGATACCAGATAAATATAACCAATAGGTTTCAATAAGCAAATCCACTGAGAACAAGTTCTTTGTGTAGACCATGGCTCTGTGCAATCCAATTTGGACTGTTCTGTCGCAAAAAAGGTCTGGTTTGAACACCAAGGCGAGAATCTTAGGGCAGGTCATGAACAACCTTAGTGCCCAGCTGTTGTATGAGGTCAACTTGTGTTAGAACTCATTGGGTTGTCACATAATACTCAGTCTGGCTTTGACCCTGCTGGTGCCAGCCAAAGTATTTATGTCACCTAGAGAGGTGACCATTAGCAAAAGAAACCATTCGTGTGACTTGTCCACTAGCACTTGAACCTTTAACAGGGACAAACATCTGAACAAGAACCTCCCTCAGGAACTGAGACACATACCACCACTAACATAAAGCTAGCAGAAGATCACAAGAAACAGGTACATATATCTAGACACAAAAGATATATGAACTAAGCAACCAGCATTCCTCAGTACCTCCCATCACTAACTGTTGAGGATGCAATGACCCACCAGATAGGTGGCTTAGCATAGTGGAAAGCCTACTGGGACTCACTGATTGGGTTGGTTAGCTGATAAGGCTTACTGTGCACATTGGTGGTTCTGGTTAAGAGTATATTGGAACTCAGCAGTTGAGTTCGAATTATATAGTCTATAGGAAGTAGGTTATATGACCATGTACTACTCTACAGAATTAATAATATGTGAAGTGCTGCAGTGTATTGTAGTGCACATTCAACACTCCCCCATGTTTTGTATTTGGTGGGAGGAAAAACATATGGTATGTGAGGAACTGGTATTTATAGTTGTGCTCTATTGAAGAAGATTAAGCCTAATTGTGATCTAAATTTCCCAAACTTGATGTGACCAAGATTCTTAGTGAATAGGTCAGCAGGATTCTCTGCACCTTCTTGGAAGAATAATTCAATGAGACCTTCATGGACAAAATCTCTGATACCATGCCATTTGATTTCTATATGCTTGTTGTGGGCTTCAGTAACAGGGTTTGATGCCATGAATATTGATCCTTGATTATCTCCACATAGAGATATAGGCTTCAAGGAGTATCCTAGTTCACTCATCAAGTGAGATATCCATACCAGTTGTTTGCTACAATCAGACAATGAAACATATTCTGCTTTAGTGGAGGAATATGTGACTCTCTCCTGTTGGCATGTTTTCCAACTGAAGGCAGCATTGGTGAGTTTTACAACCTAGCCTGTCTGAGAGCAATGTGTATTTGGATCAGAGGCCCAATCAGAATTGGCATGTCCAATAATACCAGCACCTGATGCTCCATCAAAACTGAGCATATAGTGTCTGGTGCCAGCAAGGTAGCAGCACACATACAGGGCTTTGTCAAGATGCTCTTTTGTGGGGTTGGCTGACTATTTAGCCAATGCCATTACTGCATGTGATATTGGGACAAGTTCTGAGTGCAAGATAAGTAGGGACCTGATCACCATTTGATAGTGGAATTGCAGTTCAGGGTCTACATCATCTTTGTGTAAGATGGGGTAATAACCCTTGGGCAGTGGAGTTGGTGCAGGTCTGGTGTTTTTCATTCCATAGTGTTTGATTACTTTTCAAGGTAATCACACTGATCTATGAGGATTATGTGGCCTGATTGTCTGATTTGCATGTGGAGGAATTCTTTGGCTGGGCCAAGATCTCTGCATTCCAATTTCTTCATGAATAATGCCTTAATCTTGTTTACTATGGCTTGAGATGGACCACAGAACATGGCATCATTGACATAGATGACTGCTACAACTATATTTGAGTCTTTCTTTTTATATAGAAAAAGACCAGCATCAGATTTGAGGCACTCAAAGCCAAATTCCTTCATAGATTCATTGAGAGTTTCCCACCAGGCAAGTCCAGCTTTCTTTAGCCCATAGAGGGCATGTCTAAGACAGAGTACTTTGTACTCTAAGCCAGGGACTTTGAAACCTTCAGGTTGCTTCATATAGATTTCCTCTTTGAGTTTCCCATATAGATAGGCTGAGTGCACATCAAGTGCCTCAATATACCAATTCTCAAGTGAGGTGAGTGCCAACATAAGTTGGATGGTCTCAAATCTTACTACTAGTGAAAATATTTGGTTGAAATCTACTCTCTCAACCTGGGAGAAGCCTTTTGCAACTAATTGTGCACATTTTCAACCATCTGGTTTAATGTCAAATACCCAGCAGTTATCAATAACCTTCCTGCCTTTTAGTGGATTGACTAGTTCAAAGACTTTCTGCTTCCAAAGTATATCAAGCACTTTCTGGCATGTGACTTTCCATTCCTCTTGTGCTGCAGCAAGCAAGGTTTGTATATCCCTATAGGTCCATTTACGATGTGGTTTGATTTCTGCAGTGTCTAGCCAATAAGAAATTGCCTTTGACATCAAATATGCAAGGAAGTCAGCTCCCTCTTCACAACATAAGCAGTCAACATCCTCTTCAGAGGTAGAGGGAGACTGGAGGGCAATGGGTACATTGGGTGTGTTGGGAAGACTGCCTGGCATATTTGCTGCCAGCTGTCATATACCAAACTCCACCAAGTCAAACTCTGGACCTCCGGAAACAACTCCGGAAACAACTCTGGACTATCTTAATTCAACTCCGAACCATTCTTGTTAAGTCCTGTCTTATCTTCTCCAGACCCATTCTGCACTTCCATACTTACATCTTTGAATATGTTTTACCTTGACATCTTAGTTCCTCCGTCCTTTGACATCTCCATTCTTATGTCACTCTGACATCTCTGTTCCTATATCATCTTGACATCTCTGTTCCTATGTCACTCTGACATCTCTCTATTCTTGCTCTATCTTGACACTCCATCACTCTTGTGTCAACCTTGTGCCTTCGCACATTGTATGTCTACCTGATCTCATTTCCATCTTAGTAATCTGCCTCCACCTTACTATATAATCACTGTACTTTGTCCTGTACACCTCAGTCTGAATATCAACAGAACTTGATGTTCTCCACCTCTGTCTGTCTCCATCATACCCTGTCCGACTGAACTTGACTCTCCTCATCTTGTTTGTCACCTCTCTGACTTCAGTTCTTAGTAACTCTCCTCTGACCTCTGACCCTCCAAAATTGGGACACCGGACCTACGCAAGATGCACCACATAAGGTGAAGCCAAGTCCTGGACCAACCAGCTCCAGTGTTCTGGAGTTACTCAGAGCATGTTGCCTGAGTCAACGATAGTTTAACACCAGCATAGGATGAGACAAGGGTCCTGCTTTAGGAGCCTCTTCTCTGACAATGTCACACCAGTGTCTACAATGCTCAATCTCATGTTTCTGCTCTACAGGGTGTTGGTCATCACCATATATATTTCCTGGTCTCTGTGGAACTCTGTGCTGTCATTCAAAGTGATGGAATAGAGCAGGTGGGATCATAGGAGGCACAGGTGCTCTAGGCTTCCATGGAGGGGATGGCACTCTAGGCATATCTTCTCCTAGATAAGATGAAGGCATGTGAGAAGGGATAGGAGGAGGACATGGTGTTCTTTGTGTGGATGGTCAACTGGGAAAATGGTTGATGATATCATTTGATGCAGGAAGATCAGCAGAGATCTGGATCATCTGCAACTACCAGAGGCACACGTTGTGCAGGAGAAGCTTGTTTGCACTCACATTTCAGGAACTTATCTTCCTTGAAGATGGCATGGGAGGAAGTAACAATGGTGGAGGTGGACTTCATGAATATGTAGTTAAAGTCCATGCCTGGTGCATTATCCAAATGGACCATCAGTTTGGCTTTAGGGGCCATTTTGTTGTCATGAGTAGCTAGAGGTGCATAAACATATGCAGTACACCTGAAAACTTGGAGATGGCTGACATCAGGCTGTTTGCTGTGCAGCATCTCATAGGGAGTCTTGTCCCTATGATAGGCCAATGGGGTCTGATTATATACATGGGTTGCATGAGCAAATGAAAATTCCCACCAACTATTAGGAGTGTAGGCATCATGCCACATCAACTCTGACTTGTCACTTAATGTCCTCATGAGCCTTTTGCATGAGAGTGTGTGGTGCAGATTGGAATATTTTAATTCCTCATTCCTTGAGCATGTTGTTGAAAGCTTGGGATTTGTATTCTCTCCCAGCATTGAACATCCATTCCTGTACTTTCACATTAAATTCCATCTCAACTCCTTTAAGGAAGTGGCAGATGGCCACCAATGCATCATTCTTATTTTGCAAAGGGGTTGTCCAAGCCATGGAGGAGAAATCATTGAGGAAGGTGATGATGTACTTAAAACATTGATAGGATTTGATGGCGAAGGATTTTAAGTCTGAGTAGATCAGTTCAAATGACTGGCTAGCTTGATGCTCAGTAGGAGGAAAGCTCCTATTAGGCATTTTGCCTTTAAGACAACCAGGGCATACTGGTTTGTTCTCTGGAAACATCATATCAGGGCAGCCATTGGTATGATGCTTCAACTGATGGAGTATGTCATGCAAGGGGTGACCAAATCTACAATGAAGGGTATTGTAGGTTATGCTATGAGTGGTGGTTGATGCAGCATTAGATAGTGGGAGTGCCTCAAGGGTATACATACCTGGGCCTACTCTTCTAGAGATGAATGGGGCAAGTATAACACCATCACCATAAGTCATTATTAGTTGGTTTGCATCACCACATATAAGGGCACCAGCTGCTAGCAATTGTCCCATGGATACTAGGCATACATACATCTGAGCCTGGAATATGCCTGACATTGTATAGTGAGAGGATGTGTGATTCAGATTGTGCATCTTTCCATCTGATCAGAACATGGCCTTTTCCTTCAACATATATTATTGAGGAAGCTGTGTGCACTGGTATATGGGCACTACCTTTCAACTCATGATATTCGACAAAATCTCATTGATGAGGGGTGAAGTGCATTAAAGCACCTGAATCAAGGATCCATAGGTCCTTGTCTGACTCATATTTATGTTTACACTTACAAAGCTCTTTGTCTTCACCATGGTACACACAGACACATGTATCAGATACAGAAATATATTGACTGCAGATAGAGTCCATTGTAGCTACTATACTACTACAACTACAAGCTGGTGAAGCATTGAGTAGTGAGTAGAAGCTGGCAAGTAAGTCATAAATGACTGATCTCATATGATAATCATCCATCATGCCCTGTTTGCCAGTGTTGACCATGTAGTCTGTCATGTTGGAGGGGATGTTGAAAAAGAGATCAACTCTCCCTGGACCAGAGATCTCAAGGTTGCCTAAAAGGTTGGCAATGCTGAAGGTGGTGGTAAATGAGGCAGTGGATGTGTGACAAATGCATCATGTACCTCTGTGTGCAGTGTCACCAAAGTTGGTGATGGCACTACTTAGCATCCAGGATGGTAATCCAGCGATCTGCACAATTTCCTTGTCTACCTCAGATCCCCATATATCCACTATGTCTGCACCAGTAGTAGATGGTGGTGCAGTGATGATGCATTCAGGGTCAGAGAAGTTGTCTTCATCTGACCAATGATTGGCAGGAGCATCCATAAGGGAACACTTCTTGTTACTGCCACGGCAAGTGCGCTTGCGCTTACATGGAGGTGGTGCAAGTGAAGAGATGGGAACCTGCTCAACCTCAATCTCTTCAACTTCAGATGTGGAGGTGATGAGGAGCTAGACAACTGGAGGAAGGGATGAGGTAGAGGTGGTAATGGCTGTGTCCAGGGTGTGAATTGTTTCACAACTCAGCTAGATGCTGAGCCAGTCAGGAAGGCTGAATGTCTCCTTGATGTGCTTATCTGCTGGGGATCTGCCTTGCCCTTGGAAGAGCTGGGCTGGATGGTGGGCTAAGAGGCATGGGTTGGTGATGGCAGGAGTGAGAGGTGCATGCAATGCTAGTATAGTGATTGTTTACAACTATCCAAGGGTAGGCATATCCTTGAAAAGACCTGGGGTTGATGGTTCTGCAAATAAACTTGCAGAGGTTCTTGTACTTGGTCTAGGCAAGTAAACGATCAAGGCTTTCAAAGGGTTTTGTGGTAGCTCACACTCAGGAGTAGTGAGGAGTGTCTTGGTAAAGGGAAGACAATATTTGAGGGAAGCTCAAGGAGATCTAGACTAAAGTTACAAGGTATTGAGCTACAGTTTATATAGCTTTGGAATTGCACACAAACCAGGTTAAGGGTAGGCATATTGGTAAGCAATGACTAAGAGAAATGAGTGATTGATGAGTGATTGATGACTAAAGAAAATGAAGTAATCAGCCAATTAGTAAAACAGGTTGGCTAAGTGAGAATGCATGACTTGAACATGCAAAGGTAAGTACTTAGCCAAGTCAAAATAAAGGTTAAATGTGAGAAGGAGAAAAGAAACATAACAGTGATCACTGCTTCCAAGAAATAGTAATTGGGGACAGAGTCCCACTCAGTGGTGGCAGCATTGGCTTGGGCTTTGCCTTTGCCTTTGCCCTTTCCACCACAGGTCTTATGTTTGTTAGACTGTCCATCATTTCCTCACTGCTGCTGTGCACCTTGTGGGCACTGCTGCTGCTATTGAAAAGAGGGGTTTTGCTCCTTCAGTTTTATAGCCAAAATTTTATTGGCCTGTGTGGGTTCCTTCCCTTTCCCATGAAGGAGACACTGATCCCATGATAGGATCACAGCCTTATGGATTTTGGCTATGGTAGCATCCTTAGCCTTGCTGGTGGTGGTGTTCTTGGCCTGAGTCAGCATCTGGGCTATCACATCCATAGTGGGTGGGAGCTTAGCCAGTGCAATCATGGCCTGGACTTTCATGTCCAGCTTATATCCAGCTGAGTTGAGCTGAGTGAAGAGTGTCTCCATCTTGTTGAAAGATGGAGCATGATGGGAGTTAGTGGACACCTGTAGGTCAAGGAGCTCCCAGAAGAGTGCATACATGCTGGCAATTCCTGGGGCTGCAAACTTGTCCTTTAGGGCCTTTATGAGATCTGCAGTAGTGTCCTGGTTAAATTTCTGATGAAGAGCATTAGTCATGTAGAGGCAGAGGGTACCAAGGATGGCATCATTTGCCTTGTGCCAACCAATATAGTTGGTTGTGTCTATAATGGTTGTGTGCCTGCACCATCACTTATTTCTTTTGACCTTTCAATTTGAGCATCTTACTCCTTTTCCTCATTGAAGCTTCTTCTCTTTCCTTCTTGTCTTGTATCCTGACGATATCCTTGTAATACCTCTCTTCTAGTCATTGACTTATGGACTCTCCCTCTTACAATGTTTCTTGTTACAATGTTGCATGTTCCTTCTTATCATGGCTAAGTCCCTTTTATTCACTGGTTCGAGTCCAGTATTCATGCTTAGCTCATCATCTATTCTCACACTGGTCTGTGTGGTGATGACATGTTCTTTTCTTCTATATCATTCTCTTTGATTCCATGCCTGCCCTTAACCCTTGTACTACGTATATAAAGTGAGCTAAAGTTGTCCTGTAACTTTAGCTAGTTCTATGCCTGTTTCCCTAGCTGTTCATTATCTAGTGCTTTACCTCATCTCGCATTGCCTTGTCTAAGGGTTGCCTATTGTCAGGACTCAGAAGTCCTCATTGTCGCCTTTGTCTAAGGCTCGTCCACTCATCGCCAGAACTTAGTGTCGTTGTCTCCTTGCTTGCTGGACATTGTGTCTCTTCGTGAGTACCTCCAGGAAGATGGAAGTGTCTGTCATAGCTGCACTGTCTGCATCGAAGCTATCCACATTACAGTGTCATCCTGAGTGGATGAGGTAGTAAGGGGTGCAGGAGCAGAGAACTGCTGTACCCAGGCATTCCCTGATGCCTAGATGTAGGCAGAGATGACAGACTCCACTGGAGCCAGTTGGATCCATTGAAAATCAGGATTTACATTACAAGGATTTAGGGCAAGCATAAAGGCAAATAGGACAAAATATAAAAGAGGATGTGTCATCACCGCACCAACCAGCTGACAAACAATGATGAGCTAAGCAAGAATACTGGACTTGAACCAGCAAAGGAAGTGGCTTAGTCAAGGGTAAGAAGGAACACGCAACATCATAAAGAGAGGCGTTGTAGGAGAATACAAGTCCAAGTAGATGATACTAGAAAAGCGAGGAGATAAGGATGTCGTCAGAATACAGGATAAGAAGGAAAGAGAAGTAACTGCAATGAGGAATAGGGTTCAGATGGTCATATTGAAAGGACAAGAGAAATAAGTGATGGTATAAGCACACAACCATAACATTACCCCCTTTGTAGACTTGTGTCCCTGGCACAAGATTTTCAAGAGCAGTCCATGTGATTGGCACTTCCAAAGGTAAGGTGTTCATCATCATCAAAGTCCCTGATAGTGCAATTATCAACGAGGTGTCCCAGTTGGTTACAGTTACCACAGTGGCAGTGGGGGCAGAGTCTCGGTCCATGGCCCCAGCAAGAGCAAAAGTCACATTGGGAGAGGAGGCAGTGGATAGTGAGGTGGCCTGGAGCAAGGACATGGCAATGAGGACAGGAGTATGAGGGGCAGTTGCTCTTCCTGTGTTCCAGTTGCTGACAAGAATGGCAGTGGTGTTGAGACTTGTCAACAGGAGGGTGAGGGCAAGGAGGGGATGGAAGAGTATGGAAAGGAGAGGATAGGACATGCCCATGGATGGTAGTCCAATGGAGGTTGAGGTAGGTGGGGTGGTTAGGGAACAGGATGTCAAGAGAGAGGATGTGGGTGGAAGTTCCACTGTCAGTAGACGAGGCAGGGGAGGTAAGGTGGGCTATCAAGGGAGGACAGTGGAGAGGATTGGGGGACAAGGGGATTGTAGGGGAGAGAGGTTGCATAGCGATGAGGGGTAGTTTGAGGTAGTGGTTGCGCTCGTCTTTGGAGAGGGAGGAGAAGATGGGTAGAAAAACATCAGAAAGGTCTGTGGGTTTTAAAGAAGCTATGAATTGATCAAAACCTAAATCATGTAAAAGGTCTATGGAAGTGATGGGGCTGGCAGAAAGCATAGTAATCATGGAAATGTCAAAGAGATTGTCTATAGGATTGGATTTTAGATTTATGTAAGCATGGAATACTTGTTGAGAATGGTAATAAAGATGTAGTGCAGAATGAATAGTAGTTTGAGTAGGAAAGGCAGGAAGGTGCTCCAGGCAGTCCATAAGAGGCACGCTCTCCAGGATCCTAACATAGAGGAGACAGCAGGGAAGTTCTGGGAGGAGAGTGGGCTGGATTGGGCAAGAGAGAGCGGCGGGAAGAGATATTTAGTAGTAATAAGGGCAGGAGTCGATACAGCAGTAGCACTGGTGGGATGAAGCATGTTCAGATAAGAAGGTGAGGTGGAAGGGCACTCCAGGGATGAAGACCTTATACTGGAACTGGGGGTGGGAGAAGGTGGTGAAGAGGTGGTTGATGGGTTTCATGCGACGAGATGGTGGAGGACTGATCCAGGGTAGGCATGATGGATGGTTTTAAGGAGGACAATGGCAACAAACAGGGCTGCAGCATAGATGAAGATGAGGAGGAGATAGAAGGGAAGGGTGAAATGATTCATTGGAGGTTCCTGGTTGCCTTGTACTCCTTAAATAGATCAGTGGCATCTTTAAGGTTTGATTTGGGTTCCCAAGTGTTCTCTGATGTTGCGTAGCCTGTCCATTTGATGAGGTATCTCCACCATTCTCTGATCCCATGATGGGCTAGGATGGCCTCAATCTCATACTGTTCTTCATCATTGATGATATCAGGGGGGGGGGAAAGGAAAGATGGGTCCATATTCTTGGGAGATTTGGTAGGAGGAGAGCTTAGATGCATGGAAGACATTGTGGCACTTCCAAGTTGGAGGGATTTTAAGGCGGTAGATGAGATTGGAGAGGACTTTTGTGATCTTGAAAGGTCCTACTCTTTTTGGGGCGAGTTTCTTTGATGGGTAGGGGAAATGGAGATTAGTGGATTCTAGCCAGACTTTGTCTCCTGCTTTCCATGGACAGAAGGTGGAGGAGATGCACTCCTTCATCAGCTGTTGCGTCTTCTGATGAGCAGTGAGGGCTTCATCTCATGCCTTGGAGATGATAGCCAGGTGGGTTTCTAGGGCAGGGAGAAAGGTTTTTCCAATTGGAGGATAAGAGCGGGGTTTGTATCCCATCATGAGGTGGAATGGCATTTGATGGGTCAAGGAGTGGGTGGCAGAGTTGTGGGAGAATTCGGTGAGAGGGAGTAAACTAGCCCATTGATGAGGGCATTCATCACAGAAGATGCGGAGATATATTTTGAGTTCTTGGTTTACTTATTTGGTTTCACTGTCAGTTTGAGGGTGGTATGCAGAGGACAGCTTCATGTCATAGGATAAGAGGTGGGCAAGTTCTCTGGCAAAAGCAGAGGCAAACTGAGGGCCTCTGTCAGAGATGCAGGAGTCGTGGATGCCAAATCTGGGGAAGACATTCCTGAAAAAGAGGTCTGCTACTCTGGTGGCATCGATCCTTTTTGAGCAAGGGAGGAAAATTACCCCCTTTGTAAGACCATGGTCAACCACAACCAATACAGAGTGCAGGTCCTGGACTGGGAGAAGGCCAGAGATGAGATCAATTGAAATCTGTTGGAAGGGGTGGGTGGCAGCAGAGGGCAGTGGTGACAATGCAGGGACCATGGGATGGGTGTTAACCTTGTTTGCCTGGCATATGGGGCAGCCAGTAATGAAGTGGTGGATATGGGTGCCCATGCCAGGCCACCAATAGTCCTGTTGGAGGTGCTGTTGGGTATGGAATATGCCTTCATGACCACCAGCGGGAGAGGCATGAAGGGAAGGGACAAGGTCATGGCGAGTGGCTTCAGGGACATAGAGGCAACTTTTGAAATACAGATTCTGGCCATTGTATAGCCAGTCAGAGGAGGAGGAGTTTCAGAATAGTAATGAGCCTTTGGCGGCAGCATCAATGGCATGTTTAATGAGAGGGTTGGACAAGGAGGAGCACTTCATCTTGGATTGGAGGGCAAGGTCAAGGGCACATATGACAGTGTGGTTGGATATGATGGATGACTCAGTGTTGTCAAGGGAGGTGTCAATTTGGTCCTTTTGGGACAGGGCATCAGCAGGGGCCATCTTGGATCTGGGAGTAATGTCCCAGATGATGTTGAAGTCCTGTAAGAAGATACTCCATCTTGCTTGGCGGCAAGATAACTTCTAAGGGGTGCACATATAAGACAAGTTTTTGTGATTGGTGATGACAGTGACTGGGTGACCAGTGCCTCGGAGGTATTGGTGCCATTCTTCCAGCACAAGGATAGTAGCAAGGAGTTCCCAGTTGTAGATGTCGTAGTTTCGCTCGGCAGACCCAAGGGTCTTGGAGAAATATGCACAGGAAGTGGAGGTTGCCATTGGCATCCGGCTGCATTAATACAGCACCCACCACTGTGAGGGAAGCATCAGACATAATGGTGAACAGTTTGGTGGTGTCAGGGAGAAGGAGGACTGGGGCGGCAGTAAAGACTTTTTGAAGTGCATGGAAGGTGGATTCTTGGTCGGGTCCCCAGAGCCAAGGCTGCTTTGCCTGGGTGAGGAGGTGGAGTGGGACAGCGACAGTAGAGAAGTTTGGAATGAATTTGTGGTAAAAGTTACAGAAATCTATGAAGGAGCATACTCCTTTGATGTTGGACAGGGGGTTCTATTTAGTAATGGCGGCAAGTTTGACTGGGTCCATCTTGGCAGATCCACTGCCTACTATCATGCCAAGGTATTCGACCTTGGGGGCATCAAAGGTACATTTTGAGAGTTTGAGGGAAAGGTGAAGGTCACGCATCTGTTCTAGGACATGCTTAGTGTGAGAATGATGAACAGTAAGGTCAATGGAATGGATAAGAATATCGTCCATATAGATCACCAGCCATCCTTCTGTGATGAGGTTGTGGAAGGAGTGGTTCATGAATGCTTGAAACGTGGTGGGGGAGTTACAAAGTCCAAAGAACATGACTGTTGGTTTGAACAGTCCAAGGGGGGTGATGAAGGCAGCTTTCCAGGTGTCTTTGGGGCATATGTGGATATTGTTGTATCCCCATTGTACGTCAAATTTGGTGAACAAGGTCGAGTCTTTTAGCTTATCTACAAGGTTGGAGATCAAGGGAAGTGGATAGGTGTTTTTAATGGTATGCTTGTTCAAGTAGTGGTAGTCCTGGCAGGGACAGAGGGATCCGTTCTTCTTTGGGACGAAGAAGAACAGGGCAGCTTGCAGACACTTTGAGGGGACTATCTGTCTGGTCTTCAGGTGTTCTTCAATGAACACCTTGCAGGCCTCTTGCTCTTGTGGGTTCAATGGATAGGTTTTGGCAACATGAGGGGAGAAGGATGACTTTAGTTCAATAGCATGGTTGAATGGGCAGGACAGGGGAAGAAGGTCGTGGGTCTTCTTGGCGAACATGTCAGAGAATGAGTTGAAGGTGGGAGGGAGGTTCTGTTGTCCCTTCTGGGCTTGGCTGGCGATCTCAGTGGAGAGGGTGGTCTTGCAGATGTGTTCCCCTTTTAACCAGGCCTCCCATTTGCATAGTCAGGAGTTGGTTTTCTTGTTGGGGTCCACCCTTAGCCATCATGCTAGATATTGGGTAGGAACAGGATTGAATGATGTTGATTTCAGGCAAGATAGTTCAGGAAGGGAGAGGGTTCCAGTAACCCAGTCAATCTTTGGGTTGATTGAGCAGAGCCAGGGCATCCCTAGGATCACCTGGCTTCTTCCACACCCTACAACCATTAGGTCTAGGGTCTCTTCATGGTCAGAGAAGGAGAGGAGGGCAGTGGTGGTTTTAGTGATGGACCTAAACTGGTTTTCTGTTCCATCGACATTGTAGGCTTTTACTGGTTTTTGAAGGGGACATGTAGGTAGTCAGAGTCGGCAGACAAGGGATGTGTCGATGAAGTTTCCTGAAGCTCCGCAGTCAATAAGAGCAGAAGTGGTGACAGTTTTTACTCCATGAGAGAGAGAAAGTAGAACTCGTATTGTCTTCTCAGAAGATTGTGCTAATAGTACAGGAGTGATAATGTGAGGAAGGGGAGATGTTGGGGCATCCTTTCTTTTCAAAAATCCTTGTCTTCAACTACGGTTGTTGTCTGAATGACTTCGTTTTCCTCATCTTCTGCTTCATCGAAGCAGGTATGGAGGACCTGCATGATTTGTTGCAGACCTTTGCCTTGGGCTTTCAGGCTATGGATGTATTGAGTGAGTTCAGAGGGTTGAGTGACTTCCATGGTCTGGATGCAAGGGGAGGACTGAGTGGGTTGTTTCCTGTGGGGCTTACTAGGATATCCCAGGTGGTTACAGGTGGAACAGTTGGGCTTCTTACAGACAAAGCAGAGATGGTTGTGAAGGCAACGAGCCTTTTCTACAGGGGAGAGGTTGAGGGCGTCAATATCCATGGCATTTGGATCTTTGGCACAGGTAGGGAAGGTGTGGTTACCTCCCTTCAGGATGTTATTATCCATTTCTAGATGCTCAGTGAATTTCTTGGCATCATCAACCCACTTCTCATAGGTGGTGGGTAGGTCTTTCTGAGAATAGATGAGGCAGCAGAGAGGAGGGTAGAGTCCCTTAGCAAACTTCTGACAGATGGTGGCAGGGTCCTCGAGTTGGGCATGGAGGACAGCATTGGAAAACTCCTGGATGTACTTCTGAAGCATGTAATTGTCAACAATGGTGGAGTTTCTGGAGTTCTGGATGACGTTCTGGTAGAGGATATCAAGAGCTTCACGAGTGGCTCCCTTGGTATCATATGGGACAAAGATTGATTTGATATCGGCAATGATCTTGTCAAAGGTTTTGTCTTTGTTTTTGGTGGTGGGGTTCTGTAGAATGCTGTACCACTTCTTGGCAAAGTGGATGCCTGGGCCGCCACCCATCTTGTTCAAGAGGGTGTAGATTTTTGGCAGGTCAGAGGTAAAGATACCACTGTTGGCATCAAAATGCCCTTTCATGGCGCTAATCTACCATGTGGCTTTCTGGGCATCTCCAGTAAAGTCAGCAGAGAGGGTGGACTTCAGCTTGATGGGTTTGGTAGTCATGGCAATGGAGGAAGGGGTACGAGGTGGGGAGATTTGGATGGGCGAAGATGGTTGAGAATAGTGATAGTCAATGGGGGAAACTCGAGGGATATCTACCTCGATGTCTGAGTTTTCAGGTTCAATGGCAGGTGATGGTTCTCAACTGGCAAGTAGTCTGGCAAGGCTCCTCTGAGTGTGGATGGAACAAGGTGTCAGCACACCTGGATTGGAGGATCCAGCGATCCTGCAATGGGGTGGTTGATTGGCAATGGTGACTTACTCTATGAGGAGAGAGTTGGAGGGACAAGCTAGTTCTTTTGTAACATGACTAGCTTCAATGCAGGCAGTGCAGCTATAACAAAGGTTTCTTCTTCTGGGAGGTACTCATGAAGAGACTCAATGTCCGGCAAGCAAGGTAATGTGGACACTAAGTCCAGACAACAGTTAAGACAAGCTGTATAGGCAATAGCGACAACGAGGACACAGAGTCCAGACAAGCCTTTCAGCAAGGTGACAAGAGACAAGAGAGCGCTAGATTGCAATGAGCTAAGAAAACCTGTGAAGAACTAGCTAAAGTTACAGGACAACTTTGGCTAGTCTTAAATACACGTTATAAGGATTTAGGGCAAGCATAAAGGCAAATAGGACAAAATATAAAAGAGGACACATCATCACCACACAGACCAGCTGACAAACAATGATGAGCTAAGCGAGAATACTGGACTCGAACCAGCAAAGGAAGTGGCTTAGTCAAGGGTAAGAAGGAACATGCAACATCATAAAGAGAGGTGTTGTAGGAGAATATGAGTCCAAGTAGATGATACTAGAAAAGCAGAGAGATAAGGATGTTGTCAGAATACAGGATAAGAAGAAAAGAGAAGTAACTGCGATGAGGAATAGGGTTCAGATGGTCGTATTGAAAGGACAAGAGAAATAAGTGACAGTGTAAGCACACAACCATAACACTAGGCAGCATCATGCTCAGCCTTGTGGCGAGCAGCAAGTGCACCAGCAGGCCTCATAACCTGTTGAGAATGCAATGATCCACCAGACAGGTGGCTTAGCATAGTGGAAAGCCTACTGGGACTCACCAATTGGGTTGGTTAGCTAGTAAGGCTTACTGTGCACATTGGTGGTTCTGGTTAAGGTATATTGGAACTCAGCAGTTGAGTTCAAATTATATAGCCTATAGGAAGTAGGTCATGTGACCATGTACTACTCTACAGAATTAATAATATGTGAAGTGCTGCAGTGTATTGTAGTGCACATTCAACACTAACCAGTCTATGATCCTTTTCCTTTCTTGGGTCTACACATACTTGATAGTAATTGAAGATCCATCAAATGAAACAGAGGTCAGTATTTTGTTGTTTTGCTGAATATTGATGATGGTGGCCCCATTAGGCATGTAAGCTCTAGCAGGACCAATGGCCAGACCATCCTTAAAGGTTATTGTGCTAAAGTTGGCAAATGGAATGACCTTCTGGTTTCCATCCTCGAGGTCTTCAACAATCCACTCTACAGTTTCTCCACAGAGCCCAGAGGTAGAGTTGACCATTGCAAACCTATGCTGGGCACTGGTGAGGTTCTTGACCACAGCAATGCCAGATGTCTTAGAAAATGCAATGACAGTTGATCTGATGACATCTCTGGCAGATATGGAGAGATCATCAAAGTAGTATGACCTGCCTGGGTGTTGGAGAACAGCCCATTGTATCACGTATATCTACCCATTCCTTTACTACATCCAGTAGACTACCATACAGTGAGGTGCAAAACTACTGCAATGTTGAACCTCAAACCAGAATATATTGCACCCTGCATTCATTAGTGGAAATCACACTTCACTTTGGTGAGAACGAATAATGTGCATACTCTTGGCTACACCTTTGTCCCCAGGGTCATGTGATTTGGTACACATGCCATAAAGTTACATCCATTTCAAAACAGCAATACCATTGCAATAGTTTTGCACCTTTTGATATCTTGCATATATTAATACTTTGTATAGCCTCCCTTTGCCTTAATAACTGCCTGAACCCTTCTAGGCATGCTCTCTATCAACTTCTGACACTCCTCAACTGGTATCTCCGCCCAATCAACCTGAACTCTCTCCCATAATTCATGAATTCCCTTAGGAGAGGATTCATGATCTGCCAGCTTTCTTTTGAGGTAACCCCAGAGATGCTCAATGGGATTTAAGTCAGGAGACTGTGCAGGCCATATCATAGTATGAAAATCCTGCTTCTGAAGCCAGTCCTTTACCTTCTTGCAGGTATGCTTGGGGTCATTGTCCTGCTGAAAGATGATGTTTGAAGAATCAAGACCATAAAACTGCAAAGAATCTAGCAGTTCATCCTTCAGAATCTGAAGATAAAGGTCTCCATCCATCCTACCATCAATCTTGGTAGCATAACCAACTCCCTGCCAAGTCATACATCCCCACATCATCAAAGAACCTCCTCTAAACTTGACTGTACCTTCTACCAGCCTATTACTAAGCCCTTCCCCTGCCTTTTTCTACACCCACTTTCCCCCATCTGACCCAAGGCAATTGATTTTGGTCTCATCAGACCATACCACCTTCTTCCAGTCCTCTAGAGTCCAATCTTTATGAGCATAAGCAAAATCCAGATGAGCCTCATGATGCTTGTCTGAAAGAAGGGGCCATTTTGACTTGACCACAGCTTTCATACCTGTCTTCTTCAAGTATCTGTGCACTGTGGAAGCAGAGAGAGGCTGGTTGACTACATTAGTGAGTGCCTTGGTCACCTGAACAGCATTCTCTGCCTTCCCAGAAGAGATGAGACAAATAGCATGATGAACATTGAGGGAGGAAAGTTTGGATGGATGACCCCCAGCAGCTTTCTGGATCTCAGAGCACTCTTTGGAGTGTATTCTGGATATGGTATATGGATGAAGACCAGTAGTGGATGCAATGGAGTTGGCAGATTGACCAGCATCAAGCATAGAGAGGATAGTATGTTTTTGAGTAGAAGAGATTGATCTCATGATGGTTGTGGTTGAAAACAAAGGTGTGTGGGAACTATTTTAAACTCAGAGAGTGTCCTAGTATGTGTATCTTTGTTTGTATGACAAAATATAACCATATAACACTTAATTTCAACATGCTCAACAAAAGGTGCAAAACTATTGCAATGGTATTGCTGTTTTGAAATGGATGTAACTTTATGGCATGTGTACCAAATCACATGACCCTGTGGACAAAGGTGTAGCCATGAGTATGGACTTTATCTGTTGTCACCAAAGTGAAGTGTGATTCCCACAAATGAATGCAGGATGCAACATATTCTGGTTTGAGGTTCAACATTGCAATAGTTTTGCATCTCACTGTATATGGACAATGCGCACTTAGCCCATCCTACACCACACCACAGCTTTCCTCCAGTCCATTATCACTCAACTAGAGGTAAGCCACTCATGCACCCACTGTCATTACCATACATACTGATGTACCCAGGACTCACTGTCCTTACATTCTAGGTATATAATATAGTCCATTATTACTTGACTGGAGAACTCACTGTCCTTATGTTCTAGCTCATCCAGTCTCTATCAGGTTATGAGCCCTGCATAGCGCAGGATACCACAGACACCCAGTCCTTGACACAGAACAAGACCAGAGCAAAACAAAAGAACACATGTCCTAAAACATACCACATGGCAAACAGGCCAACCAGGCCAAAACTGATTCAGACAATGAAAGTGAACAGCAGCATACCCCCTGCTCCAACTCAGACTCCTCATATATCACCAGCAATCATGCCCTGGACTCCAAGTTTAGCTGGATACTGTGTTGGTATTGCAGAGTTGGTACCATGAGTCCTGAGAAGGAAACTGATTAGTCATGATACTAGTTGAAGATTATAGATTATTCTAGTACATTGTATCTAGGTAGTATATAAGCCTGACTGTAAAGGGCAGATATCCATCCAATATATTCATTATAACTCATACTATGTGAGCTCATAGCCAACAGGTTATGAGCCCCACTCTCATGCTATAATCAAGAAACAGCTCACTATCAACTCTATCTAACCTTGCTTACATCATTGACAATGTCACTATTACCAGCACCAGAAGACTTTGTCATGGTTAATGCTACATCCACAAATAACACAAATGGGGCAAGCGCTCAGGTAAGAAACCTAGGTGTGATCTCATCCTACAAAGTAGACATGCTTAAAGACAATAATTGGCATGCATGGAAAATTTGAATACAGAAATTCCTATGCTTGCACAAGGTCTTTAAGTATGCTGAGGGCACTTGCCTGAAGCCAAGTCTAGTGGAGGATGACTTCATTAGTGAAGCTGAGATAACAGCATGGGAAGAAGAAGATCTAATCACTCAAACACTTATATTAACAAACATAGACAACCACCAAATCAACCACATCATGCATGCCAAGATGGCAGCATAGATGTGGAAAAGTCTTAAATTAGCTCATTAAACACAAGGAGTTCAAATGGCATTAATTGCCAAATGAGAACTGTTGAATGCAAAATGTCCTGAAGGGGATAGTGTACCAACACATATCAACAAGCTGAAATGAATGCAGAATGACTTGTCAGTCATGAAAAAGCCTGTGCCTGATGATGAATTCAAAGACATTCTATTACTAAACATGCCACAGTCATGGACCATGTTTATGAGGTCATATATGGCAGGCTGAATAGCTGGCAAAGGAGTCAATTCAATCACAGTCGAAGAACTGACTGCAGTACTAGTTGACAAATACAAATGTAGGCAAGGTACCCACAGACTGAACAAGCTCTGTTCACACAGAATAGAGGGATTAAATGAAAAATGCCTACTATGTCCCCTTGCACCATTTGTGGCAGGAATAATCACACAACTGACAGGTGCCAACATAAGGGTAAATCCAAATGCAGCTATTGTCACAAACTGGGACATGCCAAGGATGACTGCTGGCAAAGGAATGGCAGCCTGGCTAAGTGTGCCAAAAACACACAAGCAAATTTCACCACAGAGTTAGGGTCCACCCTAATAAGATGTGACATACAAGAAGACAAGCAAGTATTGCTTGTGGATGGGAATGGGACATCTGGTAGTAATACTATAGATGATAGCTCATATGTCATAGATTCATGGGAAGGAATAGACAAGTGTGTTGAATTTTACACATGGATGGCTAATTCAGGCAATATAGTACATTTAGCAAACAGTAAGGAACTGTTTAGGGAAATGACCCCTATACAAAAGATTATTCATGGCATAGGAGACCATGCCATAACAGCATATGGCATAGAGATCATAGAGCTACAGACATGCATTGATAACAAAGATTCTGTTATTACACTGCAAGATGTACTGTACACTCCAGATGCCATGCAAAACCTAATATCACTTACTTGCCTTGACAGAGAAGGTGGCTTCTCTGTAGCAGGAGATGGTCAAATGAAACTATATGATAAGAATAAGAATCTAGTCGCTATATCTAATCTACATGAATGAATGTACACACTATGAGCATGTGGGCATGAGCCTATAGAGTGCACATACGAGGCATGTACCTGGGATGACTAGCACCAGAGATTTGGACACATTGGAGTTAAAGGACTCTAATGTCTCCAAAAGGAAAACTTAGTAGATGGACTTACCATAAAGCCATCACCAATCAGAGATTGCCCTGTATGTATTGAAGCAAAGCAATCTAGATCACAATTTCCAAAAATGTCAGAACTGCACAACACACAACTGGGTGAAATGATACATACTGATGTGTAGAGACCAGCCCAAATGGAAGTGTTGACCAGGCATGCATGATGGTTCATTATCTTCATCAATGATGCTACCTGTTTCTGTGAAGTGAGGTTCATGGTTAATAAGGGAGAAGCATCAATGAAATTAAAGAAATACTTAATATATTTGGAACGCCAACTCAGGTGCCAGACAAAGGTCATCAGGGCCGATAACAGTAAGAAATATGTGAATAATGATCTTTTAGCATGGTGTAGGGAGACCAGAGATGACTTACAGGTCACTGCTCCCTATTTCCCATTGCAGAATGGTGTCTCCAAGCAATTCAACTGAATGCTAGGAGAATTAGCACACACAATGAGAATTGCTAACAACCTACCAGATTATCTATGGCCCAAAGTGATCATGCACACAGCAGACATGCGAAATCAATCATATACTCATGCCTTCATAGGCACCACCCCCTGTGAAAAATGGACTAGGATACAGCCTGATGTATCTCACCTCAAGGAATTTGGTGTGCCTGTTTGGATTATAACAGAAGTTGTCAATCTAAACAAATTAGACACTAAATTGGTAAGACATACCTTTGTGGGATTTATGGATGGCCCCTACACTGTCCAATATTATAATGTGCACATGAGATCTATCAAGATCTCACATAACTTCTGTTTCCTGTGAGACATTGTCAGTGCACCCATGCAGACAGGGGACTCACCCAGTGGTATGCTGTGTGAGGGGGAGTCAGGGTCTGGTAATGCACTGGATACTGTATCTAATGGCACTTCAGGATCGAATAGGCAGAAACAAAGTAATAAAGAACAAGCTTACCCAATTAGAAGAAGCACCAGACCCAAGGTAGCAAAGGACTACCAGGCACTGAATGACCCTATGCTAGAGTTGTCAGAAGAAGAGTATGATGACCCACCAGAGTAAGCTTGAGATCCGAATGACAATGAGCACAAAAAAAGTGTTATGAAGGAGGCAGAATTAGTATATCTAGCATTCAGTGAGAGCAGTGCCTCACTGGATAATCCAAAATCGCTCAATGAAGCATATACCTCATCCAAATGGCTGGAATGGGAAAAAGCTGTCAAAGTGGGGCTTAGTCAGCTCCAACAAATGAGAACATGGGAACTAGTGGACTTACCTAAGGGTAGGATACCAGTATCCAACAAATGAGTTCTTGTTCAAAAATATAATAAAGAAGGCGGATTAGAAAAATATAAAGTGCACTTAGTGGCAAAAGGGTACTCATAGATACTGGGAATGGACTATACAGACATATTCTCACTGGTAGTGAGACTAGAAATGATTTGGGCAATATTGGCCATGGCTGTATGCCAAAATTGGAAAATCCAACAAATGGATGTAAAGAGTGCTTACCTAAATGATATGCTGAAAGAGGAAGTCTATATAAGACAATCCAAAGGTTTTAAGGATGGCACACAACATGTCTGCCACCTAATTAAAATATTATATGGGTTAAAACAATTGGGCAGAGAATGGAACATTGAACTAAATAGGAGACTAGTAAAGGCAGGCTTCAAATGTCTATGGACAGACTCCTGTGCATATGTTAGATAAACTAAGGAGGGGATAGAAATCATCATCATCTGGGTAGATGACCTCCTCCTGTTTACATTGACTCAGGGGCTCATGATGTCATTAAAGTCACAACTATAGTCTCTGTTCGAAGTTACCAATATAGGAGACCCAAAGAAAATTGTCAGAATAGAAATCACTCAAGACCATGCCAAAGAGACTCTATTCATCAGTCAAACAAAATACAGTGGCTCAAAAAAGAAATTTATTTGTGATGGTAGGGTTTATATATACTGGAGGCTAATTGATGACATAAGGGTAACATAATATATTACTTACATAAGGTATGTAATCATATTACAACACACCAGGGTCCAATATATGTAA
>JBBPKJ010000550.1:0-21756 GCA_038089195.1 Brasilioporus rufonigricans | reverse complement strand
TGCCACCTCTCTGCGAGCGTTTCATTGCTGACACCATCTACACCAGCCCAGCCTCGGCTCCACCCTCTCACTGTAAACCCCCACAAATATATTGCCTCCAACGCTGACTCCGTCCTCCAAAAATACACCGCAGATTACCGCGATACCACTGAAAACAAAACTGCCCTCCCCCGCACATATTTGCCAATAATATTTACTACCACATGCACTGCCCAGGACCAGGCCCTCATCATTAGGTATGCACGCTCGCTTCCTTCCCAGGCACCTCACAAGCCCTTGCCTTTTAGCGGTGAAATGGGAGGCGGGAAATCCAAGAGTCATTTCGTCACCTTGCCATCAAGACGTTCTTTGAGCTGTCCGTCTCCAATCTGGGCAAGAAGGGCTTCATGCTTGCAAGCCAGGTGCACGGTGCAGAGTTCACTATTGAGTCCTTTGGCAATGCTCACACGCTCTTCTTCTAAATGCCTTGTGCTTTGGAAAATACACGGAGCTCTGATTCACTGACAAAGGCTGTCTGTGTGGTATCAAATCACTTGACTACTATCTCGAACGCAACCGAGTGATGGTTTATGGGTTCCAATCTGTAAGCTGATTGCAGTATTCCCTTGTAGCATTCCTGATTGGCTTCACTCAGCACTTCTGCCAGTGTTGCTTTCCACGTCCTCGATATCACGAGCTAGCATTCCTTGCAGTATATATAAGGTCATCGTGTAGCCTTGCCGAGCATCCTGTTTTCCTTCCCTTCTTTCGCTCTCTCTCTCGCAATACATTGCTTGTTCACGCTCTGTTCCTGTCTGCCTTAGTGTTGCTGCTTCACAGTGATCTTTCACTTTTTTTTGAGCGTTCTCATTGAGCAAGACTCAGCCTCCATTTCTCTCCCGCTGTCCTGATGGTTCCTGCCGCCCGCCCCTTCTGTGAACCCTCAGCCGTTACCATCCTGCCGTCCCGACGCTCGCCCTCCGTCACCTCTGTGACCAGAGGTACATCGGGTCCACTCACTCGAAGCCGAACTCGTGCTGCTTTTGGGCTTGCGTGATCACCCTCCGCCGCTGTTGTCACTACCGCCGCCCCTGTAGCTCCATCTCCGCTCACTGTTGCCATCACTGCCCCTTCTGATCTAGCCGATTTGTCGAACGACTCCCTGCCTGGCCTCATCTCATGTTCATCCTCGGACTCTGACCATCCATCCGTCTCTCCAATATCGTCGAACGTCGCTCAATTCATCCAGACCGCCCCTTCGAAGCTACCTGTCTTAACCACTGGCGATCTCACTCCTGAAACCTTGAGGAACTGGGAGATCGGTTACATCTCTTACTTCCCTTACAAGGACGTCGCGCCAGATGTCCAAGTTCAACGCGTTGCTTGGGGGCTCCAAGACCCCAGGATTCAACAATGGTACGCTGTAGACCTCACTCGTCTCAATGCGCTTACGTTTGCGGCTTTCATGACGGAACTCCGAGACCTCTGGCTACCTTCGGACTGGGCCGCCGAGGCACGTCTGAAACTGCTGGCTTCGCGACAGTTCAACCGTCCTTTCTACAAATGGGCGACGTCCGTACAGACCCAGAACGCGCTCTTAACTGGCCTCGCCTTCCACCTATCTACTGAACAACTCAAGTACTACCTGGGAGCCCACATGGCACGAGGTGCGCATACTAGTATCAAATAACCCAGTGCTGTCAATTGCTTACTCTGAGTTCAATGGAACACTCAGTGGGTCACGGTGGCACCGCACTGACAATGGGTGCACATGTACTGCCTGAGTACCTTGAAGGTTCTGGAATTGCTGGGCCTTCCATATCCAGCCTTCGGCCGATCCGAAAGCCAGTTCGAGACCCATGGTTGTAGCTTCGAGTCATCTGAGTTTACACGATGATACCCCGTCCCTTTCCAGGCTAATCATTTTTTACATGCACACCACCAGATTTACAACCCATTCCAGCGCAGAATCCCCCCCTCCCCGTCCCACTAATCATCGTTCTTGCATATCACATCATTTACAAACACATTGGCATGCACTACCACTTCCTTCCTTAATCAGTTACCATTGTGCACGACGACCTTACTGCCCCCGTACATGACCACTCGAATGATGATATCGATTGTTTACGAAAAGTTGCGCGCGTTTCGAAAGTGTTGTGCGCTGTTCGAAGAAGAGTTGCGCGCGCTCGCTCAATGTGTGTGAGATTTATTGTGCACTTGGGACGCCATAGGAACGAAACAACCAGTCCAAGCCATGCGCGTCGAGATGTTGTCCGACACCGCCACCTCTTCTCAATGTCGACCGACTCGGACGCGTTGCGCGCGCAAATCTTTCAGCGGCTTCATCCCCACGCCTACTTGGAGCGTTTCCTCGCAGAGGGCGTCAGACCGGACGGTCGCGAGCCACGGGCTTGGCGCGACGTCTTTGTCAACGTCGGTGCGTTTATCTCTTTTTCCACTTCCGCCATCGCCATCATCGTCGTCGCAGGATCCGTATCGACCGCGGACGGCTCAGCCCTCGTACGCATGGGCAAGACCATCGTCGTGTGCGGCGTCAAGGCCGAGATCGCAGAACCCACGCTCGACGCGCCCGATCTCGGGTTTATAGGTGGGGTTCGCCCCGCCGTTCACCGATCTCGCTGATACCCCGACGAGCCAGTGCCAAACATCGACCTCCCCGCGATGTGTTCCCCAAAATTCAAGCCCGGTCCGCCGTCCGAGGATGCTCAAGTGCTCTCCGAGAGACTCAACGACGCCCTCGTCAGGTACGTCTTCCTATGTCACGCACTCGACCTCGCTACGCTCGTGACGCCACGCACTTAGGGCCAACATGCTCCCTCTCGAGGGACTCTGCATAGCTTCGGGCCGCGCAGCGTGGTGCCTCTACGTCGACTCGACGTGCCTCAACTACGACGGAAACGTATTCGATGCAGCGCTCATAGCCATCATGGCGGCGTTGGAAAACAGTACGTGTCTCCAGCGCCTCGCGTCTTTGACGCCGTCGCATGTCGTTGACGCCATCTTTGCGAATGACTCTAGCGACCTTGCCTCTGGCGACGTTCGACCCAGATGCAGCCACGACCACGTGCAGCCGCACTGGCCGGGTCCCCCTCTCTCTCAATAAAAGCCGCAGGGTAATCGGGCTTAGTTTCGGTTGTGTCGGCGGAAGGTCATTTGCCCTTGGCTTACAACGTGCACAGCTGACATGGATCATCTCAGCATGCCCACGCTCTTGGCGGATCCTACATCATTCGAAGAGCCCTTGCTCACGTCTGCTATCAGTATCGTCGTAGACGTAGAGGGAGCCATAGTCAGCGTTGAACATGGGACAATGGGCGAGAACGACGGTGGTGAAGGTATGATATTTGCTTCGCAAGACTCGGGATCATTTGGGGAGTGTGTGATCTTGGCCAAGGAAAGGGCGGTCGTTTTGCACAAGTTACTCGAATAAAACGCCGAATGATCAAGCTCAATACAACGAGACATGATGTTTGGTCCCGTTTACGATAGGGAGACATCACATGGTAGTTCCATAGTCCCATTACTTTTGGATATGGAGTGGGATGCACAAGACGACGCAAGTTCGCCTGTACAAACGAGGATTGAAGATACCCGGAATTTCAGAACCTGATCTGGAGCCACTACCAAGGCGTTCACGTACGGATGGCCGATAATTGCTCGTTCAATGATACGTTCTCTGACAACCAAGTGTTGAACATCGACGGAAGACCGTTCAAACGCCGTTTTAGCTTGGCATGGACTGCTTAGATCGCTAGACTTCTTTTGGTTTCAAGTCATCAGCCCATCTATAATGAGTGGTGCATTGCAAACTCGCAGTACAAAGCGGACTGAGTGGGTGCTGCGACGGAAGCTAAAACGTGCAACGGGGCCACGTCGAAGAATATTGTAGGATGGCACACCGTGTGGATTCATGTCTAGCCCCCAGCGACAATGACATAGCGATATCTCCGACATCGCGACCGCCCGCTTGGGATCCTCTTAGCACACGCCTATGACTGTGTCACGAACCTCTGGATAGGATCCATAAGCAAGTCGCTTCAACGAATCATTCCTTGTCGATATACACTTCCACGGGCCCCGACCGCAGAGGAAATCGGACACTTTGGATCGGACAGCGAGTGATTCCATGCGCGTTACAAAAACTCCAAACCTATGCCGACCTGTGGTCCACGCTTCAATACCTCTCCCTTGGCCGCGACGAGGGGCACGCCAAAGTTGACTTCGACGCGGATGGGGTCGAAACGGTATACGAGACCGAGACCGACGCTTATAGAAGGTTGTGTGACCGCGGTGTGTAAGGATTGCAGGAAGGGTGCTGGGTTCATGAGCGCCATAGATAGAAGAATGAGGACGAAAGCGTACATCCGTCGGTGCCCTGTAGTCTCCCGGCGTTTATCCATGCGTGAAATTTAGTGGGCCACTCGGGACGTCTTGGAACGTTGGCCAATACTGACAATCCGAGAGAGTAGTAGAGATCTCCACCGATGGATGTCGCTAGGTGCAAATAAATGAGTGTTGCCAGGATCATGCAACACAACTTACAGCTCTCGTGACCACCCATCCCTGCAGGTCCAAAGGCACGTACGCTGAGAGGCCCACCGAGCTGAAACCTGTCCGAGTAGTGTACGGTGCTCGGACCACCTGCTAGGTGTTGCAAAAGACCGGCGCGTCCCGTTAGTGAGAGGTTCTATATGCGCTCGTAAGAGGTGTGCACAGCGACACTACAAGGTAACCTGCCAGTCCGTTTGTCAACGACCATCCTTTCTTGGCATGCGCCTCCGTCTTCCAAAACGCATTGTTGCCCTGACCGAGGACTCGACTTGGTGCGGAAGGGGGCGGGACGAACGCATCGAGTTTACCGGTGACGGCAAGTTCGTTGATGAAACGGAACATGGAACCGGAAGCGGGCATGACGGCGTCGTCGAGGGTGTCGCGGGTATAGGTGTGCGACAGGGAAGCCTTGGCGGCGGGCCCGGCGGACTGTCGAATGCTGAGGAGAGGTGAACACGGGTCTGCGGAGGAGACGGGGGTCGGGGATACCTGATGCCAGCGTCGTCACTGAGAGAGCCAAGACACCGCCAGGCAAGCTCGGCGGCAATTTCGTTGCCCGGGCCGGGGGCGGACCTTCTGAGGCCGGCTTTGAAGGCCATGCGCTCCTCCCGTCCGCCGCCGCCCTGGGCGCCGAGCTCGCGCTCCGTGCCGACGAGGCTGAGAAAGGCATGGGAAGAGAGAGCGGGGGTGACGGGAAAGAAGAGGGACGCGTCGAACGCGCGTTTGGTCTTGGTGCCGACGGAGGCATTGAGGGAGAGGACGTCTGCAAGGCCGAGGACGTTGAGGAGACGACCCTCGAGGGACTGCGGGGACGGTGAGCGCGCGCGGAGGGGGGAGAGGGGACACTTGCCGCACTGCCCTCGCCGTCGCCGAGGTCGGTGGAGGTCTTTATGAAGAAGCGGCCGCGCTCCTGGACGGTGTAGACGACGTCGACGTGGGCGGGGTCGCGGTCCTGGGCGGGCTGTATGCGGGCTGTATGGGCGCGGAAGAGGCCGGATGCGGCGAGTGCGCGGGAGATGGCGGCGGTGGTGCCGAGGACGTCACGGAAGGAAGACTGGTTTGGTGCGGCGAGGTGTGGCCTGATGAGCCAGTCGAGCAGGGCGCGCGAGGTGGCGTCTGCGCCGAGCACGCGGACGGCGGCGAGTTCGACCGGGGCATCGACCAGCTCGACCATGGCAGAAAAAGAGTCACTGTCACACGTGTCACACCGCGTTCGACCATGTCTGTCATGTACGGAAAAGAAAAAGAAAAAGAAAAGGACGAGCACGAGATCGATCCCGGTTTCCTCGGCTTCTTTGCCCGTCTCCCAAAGAAATCCCCCGCAGACGACGGCACCGTCCGTCTCTTTGACCGCACCGACTTTTACTCCCTCCACGGGCCAGACGCGCTCTACGTCGCGTCGCACGTCTTCCACACCCACTCCGTCATCAAATATCTCGGCGCGGGCGGAAGGACGGCCGGTCTCCCGAGTGTCACCCTCAGCCACACGCTCGGGCACACGTTCCTGCGTGAGGCACTCACCGTCAAGCAGCTCAGAGTCGAGATCTGGGCACCCGCGTCCGGTCAGGGGCGCAAGGCATCCAAGTTTGTGCTCCAGAAAGAGGTCAGCCACGCGTCTCACCGTTCCCCCGTGTTAACATGTCCCCCAGGCATCGCCGGGGAACCTGCAAGCGGTCGAGGACCTCTTGTTTGCAAACTCGGACGTCCTCTCCGCGCCCATCGTCGTTGCCATCAAAATCGCCTCTGCAGCCACCGGCGAAAAGGCAAAGACAAAGACCGTCAGCATCGCCTATGCCGACACGAGCGTTCGCGACATAGGCGCGGCAGAGTTCGTGGACAATGACCTCTTTTCGAACACAGAAGTACACCCCTGTCTACATGTCGCGACTCGACTTGACCCCTCCCACAGTCCCTCATCATCCAGCTTTCCGTAAAGGAAGCCATCATACCTACAGGCACCGCTTCTGGCACCACCGACCGCGATTTCGACCTCAACAAGCTCAAAGCAGTCCTCGACCGATGCGGCGTCGTCGTCACTGAACGAAAACCCAGTAAGTGCGTGTTTCCTATCACTCTCCCCTCTGACTCGCGCATACACAGGCGAGTTTACAACCAAAAACATACTGGAAGACATTAAAAAGCTAACTGGGGACGAGGAAACGGAGGACGCTCCAAGCACTGCTAGTGCGCTTTCCCCTTCTTCCGTGTCCTTGTGTTGATGTCACCATTTGCAAACAGCCGTTCCTGCCCCTGGTGCTCTGGCTGCACTCGTCATCTACCTCTCTCTTCTCTCGGATCCTGCAAATCACGGTGCATACAGACTCAAAACGCACGACCTCGCCCAATATATGCGTCTCGACGCCAGTTCTGTCAGGGCACTTGCATTGGTCGATTTCGAAGGAGGAGTCAGTCTCAACACCCTGCGTATCCTCGTCCACTCACGCGTCCACAGGGCAGCCTCAACAAGTCTTCCACGCTCTTGGGCCTTTTGAACAAGTGCAAGACTGCGCAAGGGACCAGACTACTCGCGACTTGGTTGAAGCAACCTCTGGTCAACTTGCACGAGATACGTCAGTCCGAGTTCACCGAATATCGACTCTCGTGCTCAACTTTTCTCTCTAGGAAAACGACAAGACCTGGTGGAAACGTTTGTAGACGATCCTACGACGAGACGTGCTCTACAGGTAATCAACATGGCTCGCTCTTCGCACGCAGCCTCATCGCTTTGAACTGATGCCAGGACGATTACCTCAAACTAATGCCTGATCTTCACCGCCTAAGTAAACGGTTCAAAAAGGGCGTCGCCTCCCTTGAGGACGTCGTTCGTGTGTATCAGGTAGTATTGAAGGTGATGCTCGTGATAACCTATTCGTTCTTCTACCGAACAATCATTGCCAACAGATGCCAGGTCTCGTTGAAACCCTCGAGGGTCTCCAGTACGAACGCCCCCCACACGAGAAACTTGTCGAGGAGGTATACTTGAAACCGTTCAGGGTACGTCTCTTTTTTCATATCCCAGCCGCTGCCGGATGCACGCCCTCCTCCACAGACCCTCTCGGACAGCCTGTCGAAATACTCTGACATGGTGGAGACCACCCTTGATCTTGCCTCGCTCGACACACATACGTACACTATCAAACCGGAGTACGACGAGGGCCTGCAACGGCTGGCCACTAAACTCATGGAGGTGGGTCATCTGGGAGTCGGGTTCTCAAACATATTAAATCCTGGTCTTTTTCACAATATCCACATAGGCAAGGGATGGGTTGGATGCCGAGCACCGTACTGCCGGTAGGGATCTCGGGCTTGACCTCGACAAGAAACTGCACCTGGAAAACTCTGCAACGTACGGATATTGCTTCAGACTGAGCAAGAACGTACGTTCTCCTGCGCCGTTCGTCAACTATGCTAATGCTGTCTTCTCTTGCTTTGCGAACTAGGATGCGAGAGTCATTTCAAAGGACAAGAAATACATAGAGCTCGGAACGATCAAATCTGGAGTGTACTTTACAACCAAAACATTCAAGAGTCTGGCGACCGACTATCAGGAAACGAACGAGGAATATCAGCGTTGTCAGTCAGGGCTTGTGAAAGAAATCGTGAACATTGCTTGTGAGTATCTATCGTCACGAACAGAGGGCTAGCCAACAGATTTGTGTAGCGACATATACCCCCGTTCTGGAGAAGTTGGATCATGTGCTTGCGCACCTAGATGTCATCGTTAGGTTCGTTGCCTATAAAATCCTGAAACTTACACTGAGCCTTCCCATCCTTGTAGCTTTGCACACGTCTCGATGAACGCTCCGGAACCATATGTCAAGCCTAACGTCTCTGAGAAAGGTGAGTTATTGATTACTTCTCTGTCTGATAGCTGACACAGGACATAACATCAAGGCGAGAGCAGTCTGGTGTTGAAAGATGCACGACATCCGTGTCTAGAAGTCCAAGACGAAATTAGCTTCATCCCCAATGACGTCGAGATGGTCAAAGGAGAGGGCGAGTTCCAGATTATCAGTATGATTCTCCCTCCGTTTATGAACGCTACTCATTTTCGTCGTTATAGCTGGACCTAATATGGGCGGAAAGAGCACGTACATCCGACAGGTGACGACCATGTTTTCGACACTGGGTTCGTCCGAATTGAGTGAATTCTAGGTCGGCGTGATAGCTCTTATGGCCCAGGCTGGTTGTTTCGTTCCATGCTCTTCGGCTACCCTCCCTATATTTGATTCTATCTTGTGTCGTGTTGGCGCGGGTGACTCGCAGCTCAAAGGTGTATCGACGTTTATGGCCGAAATGCTCGAAACCGCATCAATTCTGAGGGTGGGTCGCTTTATTCCTTCCCTTGTTACGGATACTCACTTGTTGCAGTCCGCATCCAAGGACTCGCTGATCATCATCGACGAGCTCGGAAGAGGTGAGCATGCTGCACGTCTAGCAGGCGATGCAGGCTGATAATTGGAATCACAGGAACCTCGACCTACGATGGTTTCGGGCTCGCGTGGGCCATCTCAGAGTATGTTACTTTCCACCTTTACTGTTGCAACGTGCTGATCCTCATTCGTTCGTCGATAGACACATCGCCTCGAGTATCCGGGCGTTCTGTCTCTTTGCAACACACTTTCACGAGCTTACCGCACTAGATCAAGAGATCTCGCACGTGAAGAATTTGCATGTTGTAGCGCACGTCGGACAAGAACAAGGATCACAGGAGCGGGACATCACGCTCTTGTACAAGGTCCAGCCCGGTACGCGCTCGTTCCACCCGTTGATGTCCCTTGCATCATGCTGACCTGGGACGCCAGGTGTCTCGGACCAGAGTTTCGGTATCCACGTTGCTCAGCTCGCCAACTTCCCGGAAAACGTCGTCAGGGTGGGCTTCGATTCTTACTTCCATTCCCAGAATGTGTCCTCACGTGTGCATCACAGTTGGCAAAGCGCAAGGCAGACGAGCTCGAGGACTTTGCCGTGGGCCAACATCCTGAACCGCAACACTCGGACGAGGTGATGGAAGAGGGCATCCAGATCGTCGAGGAGCTCCTTCGAACGTGGGCAGAGTCGACGTCCACCTCGGGTGCGGGCGCAGACTCCGAGGACGTTGTCATGGACGTGTCCCCTGACGCGCAACTCGACGAGCTCCGTCGGTGCGTCGAGGCGTTCCGACCACGCATCGAGGGCAACGCCTGGGTACAATCGGTGATATCCTCACTGTGAACGTCTGTTCGCGAGCTGGCCCATGTTCGACATGTCTAATTGCTTTCGTTGCTCTGCTTTTCTTGGGACGCTCGGACGCTCCTCGCTGTAATATACATACATGTAGTCACCGTCTAGTACGTACATACGCATACCCCCCGTTATTCATCTATGTCGTCGTCGTCCTCGTTTTCGTCGCCATCTCCGCCGTCTTCGTGTTCGTTTTCATGTTCGGGCTCGGGCTCGGTGAGTTGATTTGACGTCGAGGTGGCAGAGGCATTCCCGAGCCTCTTCTTTTTGCCGGCTTCACGTGCAGCAGCCGTCACGTCTTCCCCAAACAACCGCAGACTGAGTGCGCTATAGGTGTCACAGGCGTGAGCAGCGAGCGAGCGGTGCGCGACGCCAGTGAAACACTCACCTCTTGGCTTTCTTGTCGATCATAAGGGTCACGGAGACGTTGGACTTCCAGAGCGGCAGCACGAGGTCACGCGAGAGCCTTGAATGTGGCATGTCAGCGCGCATCACGAGACAATAACGACCTCGGGACGATCGCACTCACGTCGTGTCGGGCGACCGGGAAGCCGGAAAGCGTACGACATGACTTCCAGTACCTGGAGGCGAGGAAAACGCTCAGCACCAGCCCCTCGGGGGACACGAAACACCACTACCACCCACCTCTCGCCTCGATCGCCGACCGGAACGGCTCCGCAAACGACGCACACAGCGGGTAATACGTCTCCAGCAGCACCCGCAACACCCTCGCGTCTGCCGCCATGATCGCGCGCGGATCGACGTAGGGCAGGACGACGGGCAGGCCTTCGCCGAGGATGCGAAAGTGCGCCTGCTCCCGCTCCTTGCCGTCCGCGTCCGCGTCCGTCCCGCGCCGCCCCGCGTCTTGCTTCGCGATGACCTTGGTCCCGGCGGTCATGAGCCGCATCCGCGTGTAATCGTTGTGCGCGAGGACCGACTTGACGAGGTCGTTGACGAGGTAGAGCGAGCGCACGGCATCGCCTGCGGGGTTGCGCACGAGCACGTTCGAGGTCGGGAAGGACGGGGTGAGGTGGAGCTGTTGCCTGTCGTTGTGCGAGGGTTTTTTTTTGGCGTCAGTCAGCGTGCGCGGGAGGGGGAAAGGGGGAAAGATTTACATGCAGGTCGCGAGCGCGGGGTCGTCGGGGGGTAAAAGGGTGTAGGGCATTTCTTTGAACGAGGGGTCAGCGACGACCCGCGTCGGTTTGGTCGTGCTCGTGGTGGGTGCGGCATGCGTTGGCTCGGTCGCTGGTTCGTCCTCGCCGACCATGTCGTCGGCAGTGGCGGTAGGTTCCGTAGAGGGCGTGCTCGCACCGGGGACTTGCTCGAGCTCGTTTGCAGCGACGTCGGTCTCCACCTTGGGCTTTTTGCTCTCTGGAACGGCTGCGTCTACGTCCTCTGCCGCGCGTTTCCTTTAGATCCGTGAGTATGCGCAAGGGGTGCATATCGGCGACGCGTTTACCCAGTCTGTCTGTTCTTGGACGGTCGATGACGCTCTTTGCGCTCCAACACAGCGACGAAGAACCCGCCCGTGTCTTGGAGATGTGGGTAGATGCGTATGCTGCGTCTACTGTCAGCGTACGTGCGATCGATGGGTTGTTGTGTACGCACCAGCGCTCTAGGTGCAGTGTACCAGCGTTACTCGGCGGCCAGTGGGTCTCGAGCATTTTTGAGTCTGGGCGCTTGTCTTCAGGGACGGTCTCTATGTAAGCCGCCCAGGACGGGTACGACGTGTCGATCGATCGATCGACCGTCGGCCACCAATTCGTGATCCCAGGTCGACGAGTCAGCTCGGGTAGTTGAGACGACACATCCACCAGCTCGAACTCTGTTGGTGGTAACCAAGGTCACGGAAAAAAGGTCGTACACTTTCCAACGGTCCTCACCTCGATGCGCGTTCAGAGCGGCGGCGATGACGGCTTCGTTTTCGACGGGGTTCAAGGAGCACGTGGAGTAGACGATGCGACCGTCTGGCTCGAGCATGCGCATGGCGCGTTGGAGGATGCGAACCTGAAGGCTTGGAAAAACGTCCTTTGAGGTGAAGCACGCGAAGAGGGGCATCTATGGCTGAACGAACCTATGCAGACCGTTCCCGTCCAAGGGTTGCCAGCGCTTCCAAATGCCGACGTTCTTGCGTAGCGTGCCGTCTCCGCTGCACGGCACGTCACAGAGGATACGGTCGAACAACAGTTGACTCGATGTATTTTTCACAGAGCGACGTTTTTCGGTCGTCGTAAAGCGAAGGACGGGATAAATCGATGCGTCAAGGTTGGTGACCATGAAAGAAGGACTCGGGAGGCGGGCGGATTGGTGAATGAGGAGATGAGAACGTCTGGAATCGCTGTCGTTGGCGATGAGGAGGCCGGGAGGCGTTGAGGTCGCGGTGGCAGTATCGTTTGCATGCAACGCTTCGAGGAGCTGAGCTGTCTTGCATGTAAATTGAGTATGCAAACGGATCTGGTAGGTGATCAGTTACCTTTGATCCAGGGGCCGCGCACATATCAATGACCTAGCATAGCGAGAACATTTGGGAAGAATCGTAACGTGTGCCGCACAAGCACTGACCTTGTGATGAGGCTGGACCTCGAGCAAGAGGGGTGGCAACATGCTCACAGCTTCTTGCCTGGATATGTTTCCCTTCGCGATGTATAAGTAACTGTCGATCCGATGGATAGAGAAACCGACCACTTCGGTTTCATGCACCAAAAAGGAGTGGAACTTTTTGAATTCGGGCGATGTCCTCAAGACTTTCTTGGATACGTTGAATTGCCATGCGAGCCCATCAGGATACCTGTATATTCCATTCGCGTGAGCTCGACATGAACGCGACTGAAACGCACCAGGAGAGTTGCGCAGGAGGCGGGATAGCCTCGTCTTCAAAGGTGACATGCTGCAGCAAGGGGATGTAGGTGTCCCTAATCATGTCTCCAAGAGTCTGAGCTATCCTTGTATCTGTGTGAGCATAAAACGATTCTCCGTGGACAGTGACAAGCCGTACTGTCTACTGCCGGCTATGCGGAACGTAGTTGGAAGCGGTTGGCGTAAGGAATCCATGAAGACGTCCCACTCGTCCTCTGGTATTATATTTTGCGCCTTGTAGTATATTGTGAATCGTTCGTTATGCATGTCCGCCCGGTCGAGCGCGTATCGATCATCGTGTCCAACCCGTCGGGCTGCTTTGCGCTCGACGTTTCTTTGGCCACGCCTAGCTTTTCTCTGCAATGCTAGAATGAGTGTGCTTTGCAGAACAGTGTAAGACGAACGCACAGCCATCCTTGTAGTTTGATAGCAGGTTTTAAGCTGCCTAATCAGTGTCCATGTAAGGATATGAGCAACGGCGGTTGTTTGGAACGGAAGGCTTTGCCAAACAACCGCTTTTGGTCAACAGATGCGACGCGCGTCCTCACTTGACCATCCGATTGATTTTTCGTGACGTCCGACATGGCGCAGCGTCCCACCGCAGAAATAAAAGTGCCCTCACAAGACCCAAAGAAGAAGGATGAAGAAGAGAAGAAGCCTGCAGAGAAGAAAGCCGGCGCGTCCAAAGCCAATGGTGACAAGAAGGGCGAGGAGGAGGAGTTGGTGCGTCAGACGAGCGTGATCGCCGTTCCAAGTACTGATGATGTCCATCCTAGTCGGAAGAAGATACTCAGCTCAAGTCTGAGCTGGAGATGTTGGTCGAGAGATTGAAAGTACGTCGTCACCCCTCCGTGGTCCGCGTCACTTCCACATATGCCTCATCAGGAAACCAACACCGAGTTATATAGGCCTGCTCTCGAGACTCTGCGTGTACTAATAAGAACGTCCACGTCTTCCATGACGTCGGTTCCTAAGCCTCTCAAATTCCTTCACCCTCACTATCCCGAGCTCCAGAAGCTCTTCGACACGTGGTCCCCGTCAGAGGACAAGGTGAGTCTGTTTGCTGGCTTCGTACGACGCGTCTTATTGTTTTACAGAGTCTCTTTGCGGATATCTTATCTGTTCTTGCCATGACGTATTCAGATACCCAGCCACGAGGGACCCTCCGGTATCGGTTACTCTCCGCCTCTCTCCTCTTGCCATCATCCACGATTCCGGAGCCGGGTTCATGGGGCCACGAATACGTTCGGCATCTAGCGGCAGAGCTTGGTGAAGAATACACAAGCCGACAAGAGGGTGAAGAAGCTATCTCATCCCCTCCTACGGATACTGATGAGGCCAAGAAACCTGAGCCTATCAAGGTTCCTGGGTCAATTGATGATTTACGCGCACTCGCATTGGAATGTGCCAAGTTCTTCCTCAGCCATAATGCTGAGCCCGATGCCGTGGATCTCTTTGTGGAACTCGAAATGGTAGATCGAATAGCGGGATTAGTTGACATCAACACGTTTGGACGCGTTTGCACATACATGGATCGGTCAGTAGCGATGCTCATTGGATTCTCGCGATATCTCATAGCCTCCCCAGTTGCATAACCCTTCTTCCCCCGCCCGATGACGTCGCCTTCCTTCGGGCTATCCACAGTATCTATCTTCAATTTTCCAAGTTTCCTGAGGCTCTTAGCGTAGCAGTTCGGCTGAATGATGCGGAGTTGATTCGACAAGACTTCAACGCATCCGGGAATTCGTTAGTTACTGCCATTTTCCATTTGTTTTCACCGTATGCTAATCCGAAATACCAGGATCATGAGACGCCAACTCGCTCTCCTGCTCTCTCGTTCTCAAATACCATTGGAGTGGCTACAGCCCCCAGCGTCGGAAGATGCCGATGCAGAAACAGAACTTCCGGAGGATATTGTGGAATGCCTCAGCAACACTCACCTGAGCAGATTCTTCAGAGAGTTTGGCAAGGAACTCGGTGTTGCAGAACCCAAGAGTTTGGAGGATGTATACAAAAGCCATCTGGAGAATACACGTAAGTACTACTCCTCGAGACTGAATCGACAAGAACACATCCGTTTCGTCAATAGGGGGAGGCTTGTCTGCAAATGTCGACTCGGCACGAGGAAACCTGGCGGGCACATTCGTCAATGCATTTGTCAATGCTGGGTTCGGAAACGATAAGCTCATGGTCGAAGCAGAGGAGGGTAACAGCTGGGTGTACAAGAACAAGGATCATGGTCAGTTGCATATTACTGCCTCGTGGCACTTCCTAATGCATCCTAGGTATGATGAGCGCTGGGGCTAGCTTAGGGCTTAGCTTACTTTGGGACACGGATATCGGTCTCAGTCACGTTGACAAGTATACGTATTCGTCGGAGGAGTACATCAAGGCTGGTGCTCTTCTCGCTACGGGTCTCTTGAACTCTGGCGTCCGTACGGAAGCCGACGCTGCGATAGCCCTTCTAGGAGATTATACGACAAATCCGTCACTTCTCCTGAAAACCGCGTCCATCGTTGGACTCGGCTTGGCGTATGCTGGATCGCATCGCGAAGACTTACTTGCCCTTCTACTACCTGCGGTAGCGGATGAATCCACTTCAACCGAGATCGCTGCACTGAGCGCTCTCTCCCTTGGCTTCGTGTTCGTTGGAAGTGGCAATGGTGAAATCACCAGTACCATCCTCCAAACTCTCATGGAAAGAGATGAAAAGTCTCTTGGAGACAAGTGGGGGCGGTTCTTGGCCTTGGGCCTTGCCCTCCTTTTTGTTGGTATGTATGTTTACTAATTCCCTCGAGTGGACGTCATAGTGACTTGTGATACTCAGGACTCCAGGACGCGTCAGATGCAACGCTCGAAACCCTTAAAGCTATTGAGCATCCCATTTCAAGACAAGCCCAGATTCTTGTGGAGGTCTGCTCGTTTGCGGCGACGGGAAATGTGCTACGAGTACAGAGACTTCTCCATAAATGCGGCGAACACTTGGAAGCCGCGAAGGAGAGAGAAGAGGCAGCGAAGGAAGAGAAAAAGGACGAGAAAAAGGATGAAAAGAAGGAGACTGAGCAAAAACCAGACGACACCTGGTTGTCATTCGCCGTGCTTGGCATCGCTATAATTGCAATGGGTGAGGAAATCGGTTCAGAAATGTCAATGCGACAGTTCAATCATTTGGTGAGTTGGAACGGTTAGCTACGCGTGATATGCTTACAGGCGATGACAGATGCACTACGGCGACCCCGTCATTCGCAAATCTATCCCCCTCGCTCTCGGTCTGATCAGCACTTCAAATCCTCAACTACCTGTACTCGATACGCTCTCCAAATACAGTCATGACAACGACCTCCAAGTCGCGCTCAATGCTATCTTTGCTATGGGCCTGGTCGGCGCAGGAACTAACAACGCTCGTCTCGCTCAGATGCTCCGCCAACTTGCTGGGTACTACTACAAGGAGCCTGATTGTTTGTTCACTGTGCGCATCGCACAGGGTTTGGTACACATGGGCAAGGGCACGATAGGGCTTAATCCCTTCTTCTCTGACCGTAACGTCATGAGTCGACCAGCGGTCGCTGGTTTGTTGGCGACGATCACGGCGTTCACGGATGCCAAGGCATGTGAGTAATGATCATCCCATCCACGTCGACGTTAGACTCAAGTTTGAACGTGCGACAGTCGTGCTAGATAAGTATCACTGGATGTTGTACTACCTCGTGTCAGCCATGTACCCGCGATTCATGATCACGCTCAATGAAGACCTCGAAAACCTTCCTGTAACGGTCCGTGTCGGCCAGGTAAATCGATCGTTTTTGAATTGCGTTGGGATGAGATTTATCGTATCGACTAGGCCGTCGATGTGGTTGGACAAGCTGGCAAACCTCGCACGATCTCTGGTTTCCAGACGCACCAGACACCAGTGCGTTTGGGCACGACAGAAAGAGCAGAACTGGCGACGGAAGAGTATATCCCATATGCACACGTCCTGGAGGGATTCGTTATCTTGCAAAAGAACCCTGGGTACGAGAAGGAAGATGCAATGCAACTGTAGTCTTTGAGTGCATGTACTTTGGAGTAATACATTCGCTTTGGCTGAGGGGAAATGGAAATCCTGGCGATGAACTGGAGGGAATGAACGTTAACCAAACTGAAGGAGTGAATGACGAAGTTGACGATGGACAAGCGAGACTTCCGAACCATTGTCTAGTGACGACACTCCGAAACTCCCACGGACTCCAAAGGACACAGTTTGGCGTTGCAACTTCTCTCCAGTGACCCGATGTCCACTTTCTCCGTCTCCTCACTCTATCGATGGCCTCGACATTGCACCCCAAAAGCACGCGAGATAGTGCTCGACATCATCAACTCCTCTAACACGCCGTTGGCGACCAAGGACATCTACAAACTCGCCGTCAAACCCGCTCCCGCCAGCACGCCAGCGCCGCACGCAGGTGAAGAAATACGGTCCGTGAGGTACGTTTTCTCGACTCCCCGAATCACCTGCATAGTGGAAAGCTGACTTGGGACGTGAACAAGGTATCTCAAGACGGTCGTGCTTCGTGACTTGGCCGCTCAGAACCACGTCGAGAAGGTCAGAACGACGGGCGCGTACACAGCGTGGTTGTGGAGACCAAAACAAGCCCCTCCAGCGAGTCCACCCAAGTCGACGCCCGCGACCTCCTCAATCTCGGGCTTGATGGAGCTGACACCAGCGGCAGTTGGGGTAGGTGAGGATTGGAGTCACCTGAACAAACGGAGACAAAGAACGAGGAGGATGAAGGTGGAGAGGGACCTGCGCAGGATGCTGGAGGTTCAGAAACTGCAGAAAAGGGCCGTGATGCCACGCAAGTACTGAGGACCACAAACGGAAGCATCGTGGTTGCAAGCCACGGCTCCTTTTTACTTGGCTTTCCTCCACCTGCATGTTCCATCTCGTAACGCATGGATAGCAAAGGTATTTCGTGTTGTATAGATGGCCGTTCATCGTTTCCCATCACCGACAAATCAGACAGTGTGAGGATTGTGGTATGATTGATCTAAAAGTTGACGGAAGTTTGGCGCTTGTTACGACTTTCTGGTAGTATGTTCATATCCCGTCCCGACCATCCACAGTTCATCCTTCGAGAAATGACAAGTTCACCGATTCCCCGTTAGTCGATCTCAGGGCATCTAGACCCAGGTACCTAGCAGACTCAGCCAAGGTTATGTACAGTTCTGTTTCATGTTTTCGAGTAATTACTATAAGTCGCATTATCCCAACAGATGGGTTTGAGCCAGGCATGCCGGACAGGGATATCGGAAGCTGGTGGTTCGGATGCGTCCTCCAGGGAACTTACTGCTACGACAGTCTTCGGCGAGGCCACAAATGAGAATCGGATTGCATGCGCTACTACCACGATAGACGGTACGCTGGACTAGTCAAAATCCGAGACATCCTACGAGAGTCGCAAGCGGCTCAATATCCAGAAAACCACGACATACGGCACTAGTCAGTCTAATATTCTGAAGCCAAGTTTCGTCGGCAGTATACACTTCATTATATCACAATAGATTCATGACTTCGATCCACAGCTGTCGACATTCCTTCTGATACTCGGTATCTCCTCCAGGCAACTCGAATGCCCAATTGTCGGGAAACAAATGTTTCACCGACGGTAAATGCTTGTGGAAAAAATCGGCTACCAAACGTGGCTCGCTGATCAGGGAATCGGGAAATTGGATGGACCTGACAGCGGTGCTGCAGATCTCAGACTGGCGTCCGTCGGGACAACCCTGGCATCAATAGGAAGACAAATATCCCAAAGTTGTGGGCATGCCTTGATGAGCACCAGTAACCCCCGTAAAGTGGGATACTTGGCCAGCGCCCATGGCCACCCTCCAGATCTGCAATTCAGCTGTAGAACCTTGAGCGATGGCCAACTACGAGCCAAGGTCGCAAGTTCGTCGTCGTCGATGGATATCTGGTTGCGCAATGCAATGGCGACTTCGCGAAGGTAGCGGAAGGCCACGAGGGGTAATAACGTCTCGAAGGTGATACAAGACCTCTCAGGGAAATTCTCCCAGTCTGAGGCCTCTTCATCTTCCCAACCGTAGTCGTTGTAGATTGAGAGAGTGAACGATTCAAGGGAATTGACGCGCTGAGGTGTAGCCAGCGCAGTGACGCAGTTGAATATAGATTGAACAAGAGGTCGAGGCCCCTCCGAATGGAGTGTGAGCTCAACACTATGGAACCTCTGATGGCGTGGCCGTAGGAGGCTGATGACAAAATAAAAATCCCAAAATTCTAAATGTATTGTCTCAACGTTGCGGAAAGGCGTGTCAGCAGGTGCGATGCTAATTTTCTCCGCCTCGGACAAGGGGTGATCGAGTGTTATGCCAAGAACCTTGAGATCAGGAGACAGGATGAGGTACCTCAGAGTGATGGGGTCAAGGGGCATGAAGGCTTCGAGGCTTTGAATTTTCCTGAGGCGAAGGATGAAGCTAGATATAGCAGCCACGCTAGTCGGGATTGGTTCCTCGTGGTACTCTTCCGAAGAGTCCCATCTGAACGCCTTGAGGTTTGGACAGAGAAGGGCGAAGCGCTCAAAAAGTTGGCGTGATTTTTTCACAACTCCTCTGAAGAAAATGTCCAAAGAAACGAGTCCAGGAGCAAGCAATCCCTCGACATGAGATAATGGATAAGGACAGGAAAACAGATTAAGGCTCAGCACCTTCAAGTTCGGGAAAATACAAGGGGGTCCCGAGCTGGCCGAGTTTGAGAAGAGCTGTGGGACTGGGGGAATGCAGCGCAAAAGGGACACAGAAGAAACGGACAAATAGGTCCCGAATTCTTGAATATAGAGTTCTCTGACACGAGCAGAGTATCTATAAATGTTGGCCCATTCGGAGGGGGAGGGTGGGATCTGTGAGCATCAGGATTCAGGAAGGACTTTAAACAAGAGACGTGGCGCATTTACCACTGTCTCTCCCTTCCCATCTTTATCCGATACTACGACGAAAAACTGTGCTAGGGGTACGATCGATCCCAATGCCCGCCATAGGTGATCGAGGGAAGGCTCTGAGATTGCACGGCATGTCTGAGCGAGAGAAAAGAACGCTTTGCGCGACACTTCGCAAGGGTGGTGGACTGTGATGTCAGTAACAGTGCCTTTGAATGAAACTTGTAGTGGATAGTACGGGGAATCCAGATAGTCTAATATGTGGTCAAGAACCTCTGGTAGCAGCAGCGGATTGCGTATCGGATGTCTTTGCATTATCTGTGTGGCGAGTGGCTGACGCGGCCTTCGCCTCGTCCTGGGGTAACATCCTGATTTGGAAGTTAGCAAAGCCAGCTTGACAGTCGGCAAGCAGTTTTGGGAAGACTCGGTCACCAGACACATCTCGTCGATCAAATAGTAGAGAAATTCAACGACTTCCGTGGCGGTCATGCGAACGTCTGGGCTTGTGTCCATCGGGATGTCCCTCGCATCGACTAGCAGGCAAGCGACCCACAGTTACAGGCATGCCTCAATGAATGCCAGTAGCTGCGTATGGTGGGATACTTTACTGACTCCCAGGGCCACTCTCTAGACCTACGAGTCAGCCGTTGAACCTTGAGCGACTACCAGGACCGTGACCTCATCGGAGATGGGGATACATGTGGTTGTGCAATACGACGAAAAATTTGCGAGAGCAGCGCAAGGCACTGAGAGGAGATGGTGCAGGGTCCAGTGACAGAAATAAAAGTTTCCTCACAGGACTCGAAGAAGAATGGGGACGAAGAAAATAAGAACTATGCAGAGAAAAAAATTGACATGTCCAGAGCCAATGGCGACGAGGAGAGGAGTTAGTATCCTAGACAAGCGTGACGCGTGACCACTGCCAAGTACTGATGACGTGTATCCCAGTCAGAAGATGATACAGAGCTCAAGCTTGAGCTGGAAATGTTGACGGTACGTCGTCAATGCTCTGTAGTCCACGTCGCTTGAAGTTGCACTGAGCTATAAGACTCTGTATGTGCCCATCAGAACCTCTACATCTCCCATGACGTCGGTTCCTAAACCCCTTGAAATCGAGCGTTCGTACGGAGGCCGATACTGTAACAGCCCTTCTCGGGAGTTATTCCACAAATCTGTTGCTGTCTCTGAAAACTGTGTACATCGCTGAACTTTGTTTGGTGTACGCTGGTTCGCATCGTGAAGACCTACTTATCCTTCTCCTTACTGGGTGGCAGATGGATCTACTTCCACTGAGATTACCGCGCCGAGTGCTCTCTTCCTTGGTTTCGTATTCATCGGGAGTACCATGGTGAAATTACCGTGGGATTCCCAAAACCCTGAGTGCAATAGCACCACATGCAGACGAAGAGATGCGATCTACACGGTACGATCTGGTCACACAGAACCGCGTTGAGAAGGTCAAAATGAAGGGCATGTATACGGCGTGGTTGTGGAGACTCAAAATAAGCCCCACCGGCAAGTCCACCCGACAGGCATCCATAACCTGCTTGATCTCTGACTCCATGGAGCTGACCCCAGTGGCGGTTAGAGTAGGCGAGGATTGGAGTCACAACGAGGAAGATGAAAGTAGAGAGGGACATGCAGAGGGTGCTAGAAGTCCAGAAATTGCAGAAAAATGTCTCGGTGCCACACTAGTCCTGAGGGCTCGTAAAACCACGGGAGAATCGTGGTCGCACGCTGCACATCCAGATAGTCCAAGATGTGGTTGAGCAGCTTGGTAAGTAGCAGCGGATTGCGTATCGGATGTCTTTGCATGATGATCGATGATCGGCCAGCCTAATGCAACCTTAGCTGCTCACCGCCTCCGCTCGGACTTCCTGACTTGGAAGTTGTGAAGACCCACTGCCATACTGTTGCTGGCGGTGGAGATTGTCTGCGTACGATGTTTCGACTTTGGAATGTATGTAGCATTGCTCATCCCGTCAAAACTCGTGAAGTCTGTGAGATGGTAAGTACATGCATACTTCATGCCACATTCGTTGACACCCCCCCAGATACCTGCCACCCCATTCCTGTTGTGCCAAGAATGTCCGACGTGAAGACACATCTTCGAGGGATGGCAAATGTTTGGAGAAAAACTCGGCCACCAGACATGGCTCGCTGATCAATGAATCTGGAAATGCCATATGTTTGA
>JBBPKJ010000549.1:0-21838 GCA_038089195.1 Brasilioporus rufonigricans | reverse complement strand
GGATGCTGTTAACCCCATCCTTCGCACTCATCCTGGCAAGCCTTGTCTCCTTATCAGCCTCAGCCATTGTCTCAGGGCTCGCTTCGAGCTGCTTGGGGAGTCGAATGACCTTGAAGATGCAATATCGAGGCAGCAGGAAGCCATTGACCTAACTCTACGAGATCACGCTGACATGCCTGCTCGTCTGAACCACCTCGGGAACTTGTTGTTCACTAGTTTCGAGCGGCTCGGGAGGCCAGGTGATCTTGACGACGCAATTTCGAGGCACAGGGATGCCGTTAACTTCACTCCTCATGGTCATCCTGACGAGCCAGCTCGTTTGAACAACCTTGGCAACTCCCTCTTCACTCGTTTTGCATGCCGCAAGGAGCTCAGTGACATCGAGGACGCAATTTCGGTGTTGAAGCATGCTGTTGACCTCATCCATGATATCCACCCTGACAAACCTGGCTATCTCAACAACATCGGCAATTCTTTCCTCATACGTTTCGAGCACCTGCAGGAGCTGACCGACCTCGAGGAAGCAATGTCGTGGTACGGCTCTGCTCTTGAACTCATTTCCCCCAGTCACCCCGACGAACATCGCCATCTTGGAAACCTCGCCAGATGTCTCGTCGTTCGTTTTCTGCACCTTGGGCGATCGAGTGATCTTGACCATGCCATTTCGAGACACCAAGAGGCTCTCGAACTCACTCCCAATGGTCATCCCGACCGACGCTGTCGTCTCAAGAACCTTGCGACTTGTTTCAGAATCCGTTTCATGCGCCTCGGCGAACTGGATGACCTGGCGCGCGCCGTTTCAGGGCACAGAGAAGCTGCACAGCTTGCTGTGGACGGTTATATGAACGGGCCAGATCATTGGAACGTTGCCCGTTTCGAGCATCACCACCACCCTGGTGACCTTGAGCGAGTGATTTCGTTATACAGAGAAGCCGTTCGACTCACCAGTGATGGTCACCCGTCCAAACCTCTCCATTTGAATCGCCTCGCCAGCTCCCTGCTCGCTCGTTTCGAGTACTTTGGCGCGATGAGCGACCTCGAGGAGGCGACTGTGGTCCATCAGCGTGCTGTACGGCTGCAGCGTCCAACTGCAGGAGGAAGAGGTAATTTGGGCGGCTAATCGGAATGATCAGACGTCGCATGAGCGACGGTAATAATACAGTATACGCCTCTTTGTGAGTTTCTCCGATTGAAGATGTTTGCATGTATGCTGAACAAAACAAGACTGGCAGGATGATCGATATTGTCTAGGGGGTACTCCCCGTGCCCTCGCTTCTCCCCCCTCGCCAGCTTGGCCAACGGACGACCCAAATCACATTCGCCTCGTGGAACTGTCGTGCGCATGTCTTTGTGATTGGTCTGGCATTCATCCCGAGTGACAATGATTGGATCAGTGGTCACGAGAAGGGGTTGACCTCGAGATGTCAGCGGTCAGCACCTTACGCTGGACTTTACATCACAACGTACTCGGACATGATACCACGTTGACTCGTCATACGTTTTGTGTCTGTTGCTCAAAGTTCCCGATCGTACTTGCGCGTGGACGCGGGCAGGAATCTCCCCCGGACTCGGAGTTCTTTGCGTCACTACAATGCTCGACATCGATCGAATCGCTGTCGTGAATCGCCTTTCCTGGTGTTCGTTCACGGTCAGGATTTTACAGTAAGACTACGGCGTGCGGTGCTTTTGAATCCTACATCGTTACCAACGATGAAATCATATTCATTGCGTTCGAGGACCCGAAACGTTGATCCAGGACCATGGTCAGTCTTGACCTTCGGGATTCAACTAGCAGAATCGCTTTTACAGATTTACGAACGTGTGCGCGATGACGCTGCTCGGTAGGCTCATTTGTTGTGCTGTTACGCACAGCATTCGTAATGCGCTAGCAACGACGCCAGCGATGGCTCGAGCTACAGCGGCTAAATTGATCCATGGATCTGGGTACGACTCCACAGACTCATGATCAGGATTCGATCTGTCTTGTGGTTCGCTTCCTGCATGGAACATAGGTTACACTTCGCAGCATGTACGGCGGTACTGGATAAGCTCGTCAGTAATTCTCATTGAGTCCCCTTAAAGACATCTACCGCACCTCGAGACCTTGGTGGGAGGTGGGGCTGACAGGTGTGCGGGCAGGGGGGCACCGCGGGAAGCACCTTTGTCTTGGTTGAGGATGGTGGAAAGTTTATGGTTGCTTCCACATGTGCTCAAACGACAGCAACACTGGTGTACTCCAGACAGGCTCAAGGGTGACAGTTTGCTCGAGGAAAGGACTCACTCACTCGTCAGAGAGGGTAGCAATGTGATTGAGCAGCTGACAACAGGAGTATAGTGGGCCAACTCGCCATCAGAATCACCCCAGTTCGTGGACGAAGCACACCAGATGTTCCAACACAAACCGATGCAGCTGGCATTCTCCGCTCATCAACGAAGCTAGAAGAGGCAACACCACGTGATCATCATGCCCGATAACCAAAGTTCACGTGTACTGTGCTGTAGTCTGCTTAGTGCATCACAATAAGTGACAAATTCTCGTGACACCTAGCGAACACCGCCACAATCTGACAGTTCTTGCTAGGGCTGGCTAGATCTAGTGCAACCCAGGAGATCAGACCAAACTCAATTGATGCTGATGCAAGACCTAGTGAGACCTAGTTAGCCACTGTGTACTATACCTAGCAAGACCTAGGCACTTGTTCTGGCACATGATGTACCAGTACTACTGTCAGGATGTCAATTCATTCATACATACCTATGGACATTGGTCTAAGGTAAAAATGGATGCATTGTTGAGATGTTATGAGAGGGCTAGAGCATGACGGTGTCCTCAATCTCATCATAGGGATTTTCTCCATCCTCGGGACAGAGTGCATCCTCATCACCAGATATTTCAATGTCTTTCTCGCCATCCAGCATCTGATCTAACCCCCCATACCCATACTTGTTCATTTCATTGTCAAGTTCGTCATCCACTGGTTGCTCACCTTCGGCATTGTAAGCCCATTGGCATACACATCATGTGCACTACAGTATATGTCTTGCTGCACTCCATAGATGTAGCATAGTTGCCCCTTGTCTTTGTACCTTGTAGTTGCCCATAGAGATTGTGGTCCAGTTCTGTTCTGCCCAATCCCTCAGTGTTCTCACCATTAGCCATGATGGGCTTCCACGTCATCACCCTCCACTTCCAACCCATCTTCACTGCTCTCCTCCTTGATACTGGAGTCATCCATAGGCATGTCATTGCTGTCACTTCCACTTGTTCTTCCTTCAATTTGATCACCATTGAGTTTAAAGGAGAAAGATTGCATGTTGAGAGTATCGCAATTGTTAAGAAGGTGGCATGTTGCATCGTGAGTTGATTTGTGGCCAACTCCATCACCCTGGTACCTCATAAACATGTCATGGTTGACGAAACTAGGATAGTATTAGTCAAAGAAATTGATGCAGCAGGAAGACTTGATGTGAATGACCTGAACAATATCTGTGCATGGGTGAGCATTCTTTGTGTGCATATATTCAGTTATTATGACATTCTGGCAGGCCATGAGGTGAACAGTGTTCAACAGACCTTGGCTCTCTCAAGCATGTTGGCCTCACCTATCTCATGCTCAATTGTGACCCACTCAAGCCTCCAGTTAGCAAGAAAGAAGACAAATCAAACTTGCATATTGGATGCCCTCACATTTTGGACACTCTTGGACACTCTCACATATTTGATGTGCATTGGCCTTGTGTGTATTAAGTATGTTGCCTCAGTATGCTTTTGCATCGCACTTAGACTGCTCATGTGCATACACTTGAAGCATTGTAGCAACAGCAATGTTATTATTATTGGTCTACTAGTTCTAGTGTGAGCTGGCAAGAAAATGATAGTCTTAGTGAGATCTAGCTAGAGGTGGTGAGATCTAGCAAATGGTGGGAGCACCATGATGATGCCAAGGTCTCATGAGAGTTAGCCAGACCTCGCAAGATCAAGGGGGAAAGTGGTGAGCTAGCCAGAAGGCCATGCTTCTCACCATATATTGGCACTTGTGGACAGAAAGAGTATTTCCCTGCCATGACACACTAGGTCTAGCATACTGTTGTGCCTATTTTGGTCTGGCCAGGTCTGGCCAGCTTTTGCCACTTTTGCCTATGTGCTAACTAAGCTATCATGCAGGACAGCATACCATTGCCTGGTGTTTCTGATCCTGTTCCAGAGCAGGCACAAGAGAAAGAGAAAACCCCTCAACCAGGGGTGCAGCTGCAAGATGAGCATTTTTTACCAGACTGTGCAATGGATGTGGACAAGGAAATGAATATCACAAGTGCAAAACTCATATTCTCTACATGGCTTGTGAACTTGCTAATATCAATGTAGGCATCTGTGTTACAGATGTCGCTCTTGGCCTTAGACACATCCCTGCTGGCTTTTACACCATGGTGCATCACAGTGGTCATGAATGGAGAACTGAAAACAAGTATTCATTGGCAAATTGCAACCTTGTTGAATGGACTGGTCCAATTCCAGTGTAAGGTCCTGCTTGTTCAGCTATGATTAGTTCTGATAAAGTTTGCAGCCTGTTGAACTTGTTGGCCATCATTTGTCTTGAGGTCTATGTGTCATTTGAATTCCAGCCCATGTTGGGTGATGGAGAGCAGCTGCAAGCATTGACAGCTACTATGGAGCAGCTATTGGATCATGGTACAAGGGACACTCATGAGTGTGACTGAGTTTTATACATATGGGTTTTGGTACTCACAGTGGAATAGCATATACATTCTTCCCAAGGGATGGAGATGTTGTGTCACCATGTTCATCCATTTCAATAACTGTCAAATGGAAGAAGTGCAGGAGAAGTGATTTCTCATCCAAAGTGATTCACTCCAATTGTGTGAGTGGGTGACTGTGTTAACACAATCCTTGTTAGTCACCATGGATCCATAGTCAACCATAGAACCACAAGGTGGGCTGGAAGAGGCAATGAACCAGGGTCACAGTGCTCTGTCATGTTACTGAAGGTGTGGTGAACAACAAGATCTGGATGATTCTGTCCAGCATTTTCAGCAAGCACTGAGTATTTGTCCCATGAATCATCCTTGTCATGCAGTGGCTGAGTCAAATCTGGCAATGGCAAACTTGGTCCTCTGTCAGGTGCAGAACTTGGATGCCTCCCTTGTGGTCCCATTTGGCCTGTACTGCAATGCACTTTGGATCTGTCCTAAGGGTCACATGGACCATCCTCAGACATTGACTGAACTGGCCTTAGTGCATTTCACACAATTCTGGAGATTGAAGAATGAGGACCAGGGAGCATGGGCTGAAAGATTGCTGCATGAGGTGATGGAGCTTAGCCCTGCAGAGAGTCATGAAAATCAAGTGGCAAAGTTCATACTCCATCTGTATGGCACACACTGGATGCATCCTATGCAACGGGATGGCCAATCTTCAGTGGAGCAGGACTGGACTAAACACTTAATTAGTGATGACCCATGGACTGTAAGTGTCTGGTTGTTGGAACAGTTCAAACAGGTTGGTGGTCTAGAGGAACTGGAACAGGTTATTGGGATTTTGAAGGAATTGGTGAAGGCTATGTCGACATGGGGTAACCATTACTATGGAGGGTTATGCAATCTTGGAGTGGGGTTAATGTATTGATTCAGACGCCTTGGAGAGCTGGCTGACCTTGATGAGGCAATTTTGACACTCAACAATGCTGTTATCCTGACTCCTTCTGGTCATACTGACAAGCCTGCCTACCTCAACAACCTTGGCAACTCCTCCAAAACTCATTTTGACTGCCTTGGAGACCTTGGAGACCTTGAGTTGGTGATTTCAGTGCAGAGGGATGCAGTTGAACTAACTCCTCATGGTCACCCTGACAGGCCTGGCCATCTTAACAACCTCAGCAATTCCATCTTTACTTGTTTTCAGTGCCTCAGAGACCTTGGTGACCTCGAGTTGGCAATTTCAGTGCAGAAGGATGTAGTTGAACTAACTCATGATCAACATTGCTACCTTGGAAACCTTGGCAGATATCTTGTAGTTTACTTTCTGTATCTTGGGCAACTAAGCAACCTTGAGCATGCAATTTTGAGACACCAAGAGGCTCTTGAACTCACTTCTAATGGTCATTTCGACAGACACTGTCATCTCAAGAGCCTTGCAACTTGTTTCAGAATCTGTTTCACATGTCTTGGTGAACCAGATGACCTGGTGCACACAGTTTCAGAGCACAGAGAAGCTGCACAGCTTGCTGTGGATAGTTATATGAATGCCCCAGATCATTGGAACATTGCCCATTTGGAGCATCACAACCAGCCTGGTGACCTTGAAGAAGGGATTTCATTAAGCAGGGAAGCCATTCAACTCACCCCTGATGGTCACCCATCCAAACCTTGCCATTTGAATTGTCTGGCCAGCTCCTTGCTCACTCGCTTCAAGTACTTTGGTGAGATGGGCCACCTTGAGGAGGCTGCTTTGGTGCATCAGGATGCTGTACCATTGCAGCATCCAACTGCAGGAGGAAGAGGTCATTTGGGCAGCTAGTTGGAGTGATCAGATGTCACATAGGCAACAGTGATAATACAGTATATGTCCCTTTGTGAGTTTTTCCAATTGAAGATGTTTGCATGTATGCTGAACAAATGAGACCAGTAGGATGATTGATATTGTCCAGGGGGTACTCCCTGTGCCCTTGCTTCTCCCCCTCACCACTTTGGCCAACAGACAACCCAAATCACATTTGCTTTGTGGAACTATTGTGTGCATGTCTTTATGATCACTCTAATGTTTATCCCAAGTGACAAGGAGTGGATCAATGGTCATAAGAAGGGGTTGACCTCAAGAGGTCAGTAGTTGGCACCTTATGCTGGACCCTACATCATGACATACTCAGACACAACACCATGTTGACTTATTCTACATTCTGTTTCTGTCACTCAAAGTTTCCAATCATACTTGTATGTGATATGTTGTAAACTTGACCAGCACACTTTAGACTTCCTTTTATGGTAATGTTACATAAACTTAGAGCGTACACTTTTCAGAGTAGTCTCTGGTTTATTTCCTCAGTAGCTTGACATCTACTGAGGGTAAGCTCTATTTCATAGGCATTTACTACTGTACTAACCTACCTTAGTTCTCATAGGTAGTATCCTTAATACTAGTAGCTTGACATCTACTGAGGTTCTCATAGTTCCTAGCTTAGACCTCTGCTGAGCAATTCCAACCTCACAATATGATGTGGGCAGAAATCCTTATTGGACTTGAAGTTACTTCATGATCCCACCCTCAAGTGTCTCATTTGTGTCATGTGGGATTAGGAACTCTGAGTTGGTGTTCTTTGTGTCACTGCTACAATGCTCAACATCAAGTGCATCACTTTTCTTGGTGGTCATTTATGGTCTGGATTTTAAAACTAGGATGTGTGGTACCTTTGAACCCTATGTTGTTACCAGTGATGAAATCATGTTCATTGCATTCAAGGACATGAAATACTGATCCAGGGTCCTGGTCAGTCAGGTGGGATCTGGCAGCACTTCCTGGTGACAATACAACATATCATCCCTCTTGACCTTCAGGATTCAACTAGCAGGGTCACTTTTACTGATTTGCACACAGGTACACAATTACACTGCTTGGTACTACTAGCTCATCTGTTGTGCTGTTATGCATGGCATTTGTAATGTGCTGGCAACAACCCCAGCAACAGCTTGAGCTAGAGTGGCTAAACTGATCCATGAATCCAGGTATGACTATGATAAACTCATGATTAGGATTTCTTGCCATTTTACTATCCAAGATGTATGTGGCCCTCCAAGGCTATGGCCCAGGAATATAGGTACCATATTGAGATTCCCTCCAGTTCCAATACATTGTGTGATCAACTCCTGATATTCACAGGCCTTGGTCTCACACCTGAGTCTGCCTTTTTTCTTACTCCCTTTCAGGAGTGGCTCATGGATAATAGAGAATGGTGCACTGTTCTTGGCACTGTCCCCTGCATGTCAATGTAAAGGTGAATGGTATTACCATTCACCCCGATGCACACCCTTCATCCACTGAATCCAATTCGACATCCACCTCAGAGTCAGATGCTCCACATCCATGCTTCTTCATCACCTTTTCTGGGATCAACACCATACCAACATGCATTGGGTCAGCATACACCATCAAATGTGAAGAAAATAGAACACAGAAATGGTGTGGAGAAGACAACATGAAACATGTTAGTATGGCTGAAACAAAAAGTAAGACAAGGATGAGGACACACTGGTAATCTGATGAGATACACAGTCAATGTTGAACATGCTGCATAAGCATCATGTGCCTCTCATTGTAGGGGGTTGGGGAGGGTGGTCACAAGGCTCAACAAGTGTTGAATCTCCATGACTACCTTGGGAGGCAGCTCATTGATATCACATCCACTAGCACAAGTACTATACCACACACCTTTTTAGCATTTGGCACATGAATCCATTGACATAATTCAGTGTTGAGGCAGGATTGGATCACAGCAGAGGTGATGGCAACACCTGATGTTTGTCCTATACATGCCCAGTATATCACCTCCACAACACTCCAGTCATATTGTCAAGCAAGGACTCACCAAGCCCTCTACACAGCTGTGCAAACACTGTTCCAAATGCCACCTGGGACTCTACAAAACCACACATTAGCTTTCCTTTGACTTGAACCTCATGCCTCATTGATGGACAACATGCACTTGACAAGTGTGCTTGCAATGCAACTATCTCAAACAACACATCAGGAACATGGCATGCATGCATGTGAGAGGACTTACTCAGCACTGTTTGAAACACTACTGTGTTTCCAAACCAAATCGGCATGACACTCAACCACTTTTGGACAAACCCTGAGTCCTCACATAAAAGGATGAGTGGGATGACTCTGTGCAACGGGAGGACACAAAAAACAAAATTGATGGTTTTATACTTACCCATGTGGTGGATAACCAGCTAAAATGTCCAATGAGGTGAAATAAGAAAGGTGAAACAAAGTTGGGATGACTTACCCAGTGAACAACAAGCTGAGACCCATGGCAAGACTGTCTGGAAGTAAATACAAGCCTATGTGTGACCAAAGCAGAAAAATGTGGCAACATCAGTGCTAGCTCACTCCATAATAAAGATGAAACTTACCTGCAATGGCTGTGCTGTCCAAGGACACTGTTTGGAACCACAGCGGGATGAAATACATGACTAAGAAATTGCACACAGATACAAAATAGTTACTCAACCCAACCAGAAGAGGCACCTCTTTACTCAGGATATGCAGTAGGAGGACAGGTTCCAATGCAATCATATATTCAATCACAAGGAAGAGAACAAGGAAGACAAAGAAGAGTGTTAACGGGACAATGACTTGAATGTCTGTCTACTATGAAGAACTTGTCAGATAAGAAAAGAGGATGTGAGAGTGAAGAAATGGACATACAAGTAGACCTTCATTGAATTTCATAGTGAGCCATGTGAGTGATGACCCAATCTAGTATGAAATGGTCACAAGAGCACAGAGATCATGCATATAAACATGCTAACCATCAAAGAGAGGGTGATGCAACCTCCAAAATCAACTCTGAACATGACTTCCTTTATGCTTTGACCCTGACCCTGCAAAAAGGTTTCAACATCCATGCATGCTGAGGGGATGGAGATGAAGCACTTACTGGTGTCACACAATGCAGTGTATTTGTGATCAAGATCATCACCAGGATGAAAAGCAGTACCTAACACAAGAATGTGATACATTATCCAAACCTCCAGCATTGTTAGCACTTGTCTGAGTAAGCCAATACCAAAGACAAAGAATGACATATAAATTGCTCAAAACACCACCATTGGGTCCACTGAGACCCAGGCCTAACTACATTATGTAGATTAGAACTGTGACAGGACATATATCAGAGATGACTCATGCCCTGGGAGATGTTGGTGAATGCTTGGAGTAATCCACATTCCTGGATGTTAATTACCATGAATAACAGCCTGCATGACAACCAAGGGGCTTCAACATACTTGGATATTGTACATGTCTACCATTACAACCCTAGGGGTGTGAAGTGTGCATCTGGGTCATCAAAATGGAGAGAGGGACTTACATGGTGAGTAACTGGACACCACCACCACCCACACCAGCTATCTACATGACCATATCAAAATTAGGTGTGCAACACAAGCATCTCAAGGTCCATGTCCTCAGGAAAGAGTAGAAAGAAGTGTACATATGAATTGCATGTCAGTCAACTTGACCATACCTTTAGATATCCCACAGAGAAGCATGCCAATGGCAGTCACAAGTAGAGCAGTTTGACAAGCAGTGCATTTGCCAAGGATGGTACAAAGTCAACCACAGAGTGGAGTAAAGGTGCAGGTAGAGACCAGGTAGCTATTGAGGTATGTGATGAGCCGACGGGTGTGCAATGTTGATGTGTGGAATGCATGAGGTGCCTATTCAGCTGGCTTGGTTGGATTCTCTGAACTTGGATGTGATTGAGGGTAGTACTGTGGGTCACACCCATCAGCAAGGAATGGATTTCTGTCTCCATCAAGCATCCTATGTGTAGCCACCATCATCACTGGAGAAGTTCAAGCAGTCAATAAAGTAATCACTGCCAACAGCTCATGCAATACCATGTACGATTTAAATTCTGAAACCTGTTGCCTATTAATGAGAGAGCTATGTGGACCAAAAAGTGACTCATGCAGAGAAAGGTCCCCAGCCACAATGCAGTGAGAATGCCACAGCATGTAGTGCATGATATCTCATGACATTCAAGGGGTCCATCTATACTTGTCTTAGTTCTTGCAAGAAGTGAAGTGCATTCCATTGCATGCACTGACATGAAGAGTATTTTGAGTGTGTTCGAGCACAAGGGAAATATGGTACAAAGTGTTGTAAACTTGACCAGTGCGCTTTAGACTTCCTTTTATGGTAATGTTACATAAGCTTAGAGCATACACTTTTTGGAGTAGCGTCTAGTTTATTTCCTCAGTAGCTTGACATCTACTGAGGTTCTCATAGTTCCTAGCTTATGTTAAACTCGGTCGACGTGCCCCAAGTGTAACTCCAGAACGCCAGAGTTGTTATGTTTGGTTGGTCCAGGACTTGGCTTCACCTTATGTGGTGCACCTTGCGTAGGTCTGGTGTCCCGATTTCGGAGGTCGGAGGGTCGGAGGTCAGATGAGAGTTACTATGAACTCAAGTCAGAGGGATGACAAACAAGACGAGGAGAGTCAAGTTCAGTCGGGCGGAGTAGAGCGGAGACAGACGGAGGTGGAGAACGTCAAGTTCTGTTGATATTCAGACTGAGGTATACAAGACAGAAATATGGAGATTATATAGTAAATCGGAGGCGGATTACTAAGGTGGAAACGAGGTCAGGTAGACATACAATGTGCAAAGGTACGGAGGTGAAACAGGAGTGACAGAGTGTCAAGATAAAACAAGAATGGAGAGATGTCAGAGTGACATAGGAATGGAGATGTCAGAATGATGTAGGAACGGAGATGTCAGGAAGACAGAGGAACTGAGGTGTCAAGGTGAAACATATCAAAGAGATAAGTAATGGAAGTCCGGAGTTGGTCTGGAGTAAGGAAAACAAGATTTAACAAGTAAAGAAGGTCCGGAGGTGAATAAGATAGTTCAGAGTTGAGTCCAGAGGACTGGAGTTTGGCTCGGTGAATCTGGTATGTGACAATATGCCACTGACCTACTTAAGGAGTACAAGGTAACCAGGCACCTCCAATGAATCGCATCACTCTCCCCTTTTGGGTCCTTATAATCTCCCTCGTCGCTGCCTTCATCATCCTGCTCTCTGTCCTCCTTGCCATTATCTCCAGTATCACTTCACAGTCTGTCCTCCATCAACTCTTTGCCTGACATGTCCACCTCGTCCACCCAAGAAATCCTCCCACTTTTCGCACTCTGTCAAGTCCAACCTCAACTTCTTCCCCTCCTCCAACGTCGCACTTTATATGCTCTTATCCTCATGAAACCCCAAATTTTACTCCAGATAGAATGTCTTCCTTCTTATCAGTCAAACTCTTTACTCCATTCTGCCATATGCTTATTCCACCATTCTCATAGCTTGTTAAACCTTCACCGTCACCTCCAACCAAGTGACCTGCCCCACGATTTTCTCACCTTCTCTACTTTGGCTTTAGCTGCAGGACCTTTGGCCATGCTTGACCACCTTGATCTATTAGGTTTTGATCAATATGTCTCAGCTTTAAACCCTATAGAACTTTACCATACCTTCCACCCCATTTTCCTCTCCCTTTCTGACCTGGAAAAAGATCACTACCTTGAATGAGACATCCAACCCCTGCCACACCCCTCTCCTGAGGTAACCCTGGAAGAGGCTGACACTGTGCTCGCCCACCAGACTGCCTCCCTAGTGCCACTTGCCACTTGCCTCCACACCCTGCCAATAGACGATGATGAATGAACTTGTCTCCTTCCTTCCGATGCCCCATCTCCTGAGGATCTTTCCTTTCACACCCTTTACTGGCCAACCCAGTATGGCGCAGTCCTCTCCTCATATTTACCTACCCTTCCCCTGTTTCGTATCTCCCCTAACTCCCTCCACAAACCTATTGGAGATTGTTACCACTGCAGACAACCTGGCCATTGGAAACAGGATTGCCCTCAATTCAAATGCCCTTATTGTTGCTGCCCAGCCCCTGGGCATCTCCCCTACTCCTGTATCCGCAAACAATGTGAGACTTGCCTTTGCTGGGGACATGGAGATTGTTACTGCCCCCATCGCCAATGTGCAGTCTGTGATGACCTCGGGCACATCACTGACGATTGCCACAGCATGGATGGTGATGATGATGATGTGGTCTCAAATGGCTACGCAGATGGCCCGGACAGAACTTAGTGAACTTGGCTCAGGGTTCCGAGTCTACGAAGGGGGTAATATTACAGTAAACCACCTCTGTTCGGGTCTTTTCCTCATTACCTTTTGATTCACCCATATAACCCCATTTCCTTACAAATCTTACTTTCTATTTCTTGTTGCCTTCTTCCCTGATGATGTGATGGTCTATCCCCTTAAATAACCCTTCACTCTGGACTAACCACTCCTACAACACTTCTCTCATAGTGTTGTGTGTTCTGATCTCTTCATGACCCTAGCTAAGCCCTTACTCTTACTGGTTCAATTCCAGTTTTCTTGCTTAGCTAATTACTCCTTGCTGTCTTGGTCTGAGCATAGGCAGGTCCTCATTTACCTTTGTTTATTCCTTATTCCATCTCCGCTTCTATTGTACTATATTAACTAGCTCAATCTCCACCTGTACTCTTTAGCTAGTTCTACACAATCCAGCACACTACTTTGCTCCCCTTTGTGTGATTCTCCTCTCTAGTCTCACTCTTTGGATGTTGTGTCTCTTCGTGAGTACCTCCCAAAGTCTAAGGAACATAGTCTTGAGCATCGAAGTGCTCTTCAACGTTACAAAAGAACTAGCTCATCCCTTTGACTCTTCCCTTGTGAAGTAAGTCACCATAGCTGACCAACCCAACCCCAGACGAAGGATTGCTGGGTCATCCTCCAATCCTACTCCCACACCTCACTCTGTTCATGCCTCTAGGGTCCTGAGAACCCTCCTTGCCAGCCGATTGCCTGCCCCCACTGCTGACCCTCTTCCTGCCACAGAAGACTCTGATATTGAGATAGAAGATCTCCCAGACACCCTACCACTGTCCACCACTGTCATCTACAACCAGGGAATTGTTTCCCCCATCCCAGTCACCCCCCCAAGTTGCCCACTCTCACCAGTTGCCATGACTACCATCTCAAAGCCCATCAAGTTAAAGTCCACCCTCCCTTCAGACTTCACAGGTGAACCCAAGAAAGCAGCATGGTGGATCAGTGCCATGAAGGGCCACTTCAAGGCCAACAATATCATCTTCTTGTCAGACCCCCAAAGATCTATACTCTCCTCAACAAAATGGGAGGAGGAGCCAGCATTCACTTTGCTGAGAAATGGTACCACTTGTTACGAGATCCAGCTACCAAGAAAGAAGAAAAGACCTTCAACAAGATGGTCGAAGACTTCAACTCCATCTTTGTCCCTTATGACATTGAAGGAATCGCCAGACAAACCCTCAACACCCTCTGACAAGAAGTCATCTGGAACAAAAGAAATCCTCAGATTATTGATGACTATAAACTCCAGGACTATGTCCAAAACTTCTCTACTGCTGTTCTTTGTGCCCACCTTGAAGATAAGGAGACTGTCTGCCAGAAATTTGCCAAAGGACTATACCCCCCTCTTTGCTGTCTTATCTTTTCGTAGACGACCCTCCCTGACACCTATGACAAGTGGGTCAAAGATGCGAAGAAGTTTACCAAGCACCTTGAAATGGACAACAACATTCTGAAAGGGGATGACCACCCCTTCCACTCCTTATCTCGTACCTCAACTTGCACTAGGGACCCTAATGCCATGGATATAGACGCTTTGAACCTGTCCCCCATAGAAAAAGCACACTGTTTATGCGATCACCTTTGTTTTATTTGTAAGAAAGCAGGATGCTCCACTCGTAACCATCCCAACCACCAGAATTGACCCCAAGGAAGACATCCACCTCCTGCCCCATTCACTTCTCGAATCCAAGCTGTCAAGACCATCCAACCCTTTGAACTCACACAGTATGTATGCAGCCTAAAAGCCAAAGGGAAAGATCCCCAACAAATCCTGCAAGTTCTCCATGCTTGCTTTGACAAAGTGGAAGAAAACAAAGTGACTGTGGAAGTCTGATCCACTACTTTAGTTGACGAGGATTTTTAAAAAGGAAGGATGTCTCAATGTCTCCCCTTCCCCATGTCATAGCTCCTGTATTTTTAGCTGAACCATCTGAAAATACGATTCAAGTCCATTTAACTATTTCCCATGGAGCAAAAACCGTTGACACCAGCACCCTAATTGACTGTGGAGCCACTGGAAACTTCATCGACCAAATCCTCATCCAACGACTATCCCTGCCCACTCGATCTCTTTCCAAACCTATAGCTGCATACAACATAGATGGAACTAGAAATCAATCAGGGTCCATTAAGGCCAAGGCCTCCATTCACCTGACCTTCCCCAATCATGAAGAAGTGATTGACCTAATGATAGTAAACTGCAGGCGCTCCCAAGTAATCCTAGGGATATCCTGGCTATGTTCCCATAACCCCAAGATTGACTGGACCTTAAAGACCCTCTCCCTCGCAAACCCCTCTTGCCCCTCACAAAAACCCTTCAACTTCGTTCCCATCAGATACCTGATGCACTGGTTGGGAGTTGACCCTGATAAAAAGACCAACTCTCATCTGAGAAGAAGGGAAGCCTGGTTGAAAGGAGAGTCCATCTGTAAAATGACCCTTTCCACTGAAATTGCTAGCCAAACCAAGACAGATCAGAAACCTCTCCCTGCTGTTTTCTCCTCCTTTGCAGATGTCTTTGTAGAAAAGACCCATGACCTCCTCCTGCCTCCACATCCATTTGACCATGCCATCAACCTAAAGAACTCTTTTTCCCCTCAGGTAGCTAAAACCTACCCTCTTAACCCCCAGGAACAGGAAGCCTGTAAGATGTTTGTTGAGGAATACCTGAAAACTGGTCGCATTGTCCCCTCCAAATCCCCACAAGCTTTCTCCTTTTTCTTCATCCCTAAGAAAGATGGCTCACTCTGTCCTTGCCAAGACTATCGCTACCTAAACGAGCACACAGTCAAGAACACATACCCCCTACCCCTCATCTCTGATCTTGTCGACAAACTAAGAAGTTCAACCTACTTTACCAAGTTTGACATTCGATGGGGCTATAACAATATTCGTATCCATCCTGAAGACACGTGGAAGGCAGCCTTCATCACCCCCTAGGACTATTCGAACCTACTGTGATGTTTTTTGGACTTTGCAACTCACCCGCAACCTTCCAAGCATTTATGAACCACTCCTTCCGCAACCTCATAGCTGAAGGATGGCTGGTGATTTATATGGATGACATACTCATCCATTCTTCCGACCTTTCCACCCACCATGACTGTACCAAAAAGGTCTTGGAACACCTTCAAGACCTCAACCTCTCATTAAAGCTCTCTAAGTGTACTTTTGATGTTCCAGAGGTAGAATACCTAGGAATGATAGTTGGCAGTGGTAGTGCCAAGATGGACCCTGCCAAACTCTCCACCATAACAAAGTGGAATCTCCCCTCCAATGTAAAAGGAGTTCATTCCTTCATAGGCTTCTGCAACTTCTATCACAAGTTCATCCCCAACTTTTCCAACATCACTGCCCCTCTTCATCTCTTGACCACTGCCAAACAACCCTGGTTATGGGGCCCTGACCAAGAATCTGCCTTTCACTCTCTCCAAAAGATTTTTACTACAGCCCCTGTCCTTCTTCTCCCAGATGTCTCTAAACTGTTCACCCTAATGTCTGATGCCTCGCTTACAGTGGTGGGTGCTGTGTTGTTGCAGCTGGATGCCAATGGTGACCTCCACCCCTGTGCATACTTCTCCAAGACCTTGGGTTCAGCTGAATATAACTATGACATTTATGACCGAGAACTCCTCGCCACCATCCTTGCCCTGGATGGATGGCGACATTACCTTTGAGGGACAGGTCATCCAGTGACGGTCATCACCAACCATAAGAATCTATTCTATATGCAGCCCCCCCAGAAGCTGTCTTGCTGACAAGCACGATGGAGCATATTCTTGCAGGACTTCGACATCATCTGGAATGTCACCCCTGGCTCCAAAATGGCCCCTACAGATGCCCTGTCTCAGAAGGATGACGTAGACACCTTCCTTGACAACAGCAAGGCCACAATCCTCCCTGACCACACGGTCATTCGTGCCCTTGACTTGTTCCTCCGATCCAAACTGGCCTGTGTAACATTATGGGCACTTCTATGCTCAAGGTTTACCCTTTCTAAACCCTAGGAGGTACTCATGAGGAGACTCAGTGTCCAGAGGATAGAGACAATCAAAGATATCATGTAGGATGAGCAAAGTAGTGCGTTAGATAAACGTAAGCAAGTTCTACTCCTACTATACATCAAGGACTCTCAAGTGACTACCTATCTAGTCATGACAGACAACACATCAAGGGCTTCTCACTACGATACCTGTCTAGTATAGGGCATGATCAGTAGGACAGCATCAACAGCATACTTGTGCTTAGCAACAACAATGGTCATGGGTATAGGGCATTAGGGAGGCACTCACAAAGAGGCACAGCATCCTGAGAGGCAAGGGAACAACAAGGAGTGAGTGATGACCAAAGGATTGGATGAGCAGTTGATAGTAGGAGAGAAAGAGTGGAGAGAACTAGCTGAGATATGTTACAATTTCCCTGGTACATCGAGATACGTTCATTATTTCCTTTTGTCATAACCACACATTTCCTTTTGCTTATACTTCTTATGACTCTTTCCTCGCCATATTCTATGCCAACAACGTCCTCTTGACCTCTTTATTCTGATTGTCTTAAACTTGGACTAATATCTCCTACAACACTTCTCTTACAGTGTCGCGTATTCCAATCTCTTCATTGATGGTTAAGCTCTTACTCTTGCTGGTTCGATTCCAGCTTTCTTGCTTAACTCTTACTCTTTGTCTTTGTTGTCTTGGTCCAAGCGCGGGAAGATCCCTGATTGCCTTTGTTTAACCTCCATTCTGACTCCGCTCCAATTGTACTATATCTACTAGCTCAGTAGTTGCCCTTGTCCCTTAGCTAGTTCTATGCAATCCAGCGCACTACTTTGCTTCCTCAGTGTGATCCTTACCCCGAATCTTGTTCTCCAGACGTTGTGTCTCTTCGTGAGTACCTCCTGGTGTTCAAGAAAGCTTAGTCTCGAGCATAGAAGTGCTCTCAACGTTACAAGATACACATGAGGGGAACAGCTAGTTCTAATAGTACATTTCAAGCGGAGTAGGAATAGGGAGATAAACAAAGACAAATAACAGCCACCTGCACACAGACCATAAAGAATAATAGGAACTGACTAAGCGGGAACGTTGGAATTGAACCAACAAGACAAATGGCTTAGCAGAGGATGGGGTGATCAGAGCACGCAACATATAAGAGAACGTTGTAGAAGAGGTTAGTCCAGGTCAACAAGTTAATCAAAGAGGAGAGGAACAATGAAGATATCCTCAGGATAGAGGATCACAAGAAATGAGAGGAAAGAGGTATGGGCAAAAGGAAATGAATGTTCAAGACAGAATGTTAAGAGGAATAGACCATGACAATGGTGGACAACTGTAACAGCCTGCTCCTCCTCCTCAGACCCCCTTGTCAAACGAGCCCTTGATGCGGCTGCCAATAACTCATCCTTGTTCCACAACTCTCTCCCCTCTGACTGGCTTTACGATGGCCGGAATCTGTACTTCAAAAACTGCTTGTATGTCCCAGACATTGCACGCCATGACCTTGTCTCTTCCCTTCATTCCTCTACCGCTGGTGGCCATGAGGGAGTCTTCCGAACCCAACAATGACTTCAGCAGGATTACTGGTGGCCTGGCATGGGCACCTATATATGCTGCTACATTGCAGGATGCACCACCTATCAGGCCAATAAGGTCAACACTCATCCCACCGCCCCTCTGCTTTCCCCTCTCCCTTCCTCTGTGACCCACCCCTTTCAGCAGATCTCTATGGACCTAATCTCTGGACTCCCCTCTGTCCAGGGTCTGGACTCTGTACTGGTTGTGGTTGATCATGACCTTACAAAGGGGGTAATTTTCCTCCCTTGCTCAAAAACTATAGATGCTGCTGGCATCGCAGACCTCTTTTTCAAACATATCTTTCCCAGATTTGGCCTCCATGACACTTGTGTCTCGGATAGAGGTCCCCAGTTCACTTCTGCCTTTGCTCAAGAACTCGCCAGACTACTCTCCTACAATGTCAAACTTTCCTCTGCCTATCACCCCCAGACCAATGGAGAAACTGAACATGTTAATCAGGAACTAGAAACATATCTCTGCATCTTCTGTGAAGGAAGACCCCACCAATGGCTTGATCTTCTCCCCCTCGCTGAATTCTCACACAACTCTGCCACTCACTCATCCACCCACCAAACGCCATTCCATCTCATGATGGGATATCAACCCCATGCTTATCCTCCAATCGGAAAGACCTTCCTCCCTGCCTTAGAAACCCACTTATCTCTCATCTCCAAGGCATGAGATGAGGCCCTTGCTGCACATCAGAAAGCCCAACTGTTAATGAATGAACACATCTTCTCCACCTTCCACCCATGGAAGACCAGAGATAAGGTATGGTTGGAAGCCACCAACCTCCGCTTTCCCTACCCAACAAAGAAGCTATCTCCAAAAAGAGTAGGCCCTTTTGAAATAACAGAAGTCCTCTCAAACCTAGCCTTTCAACTCAAAATACCCCCAACCTGGGGATGCCACAATGTATTCCACACATCCAAACTCTCCTCCTATTGCATCACCCCTGAACATGGTCCTTCCTTCCCATCCCCCCCTCAGATATCATCAATGATGAAGAACAATATGAAGTCGAGACCATCCTAACCCATTGTGGGATAGGAAGACGATGGAAATATCTCATCAAATGGAAAGGCTATGCGACTTCTGAGAACACCTGGGAACCAGAATCAAACCTTAGATATGTGTTAAACTTGGTCGACGTGCCCCGAGTGTAACTCCAGAACGCCGGAGTTGTTATGTTTGGTTGGTCTGGGACTTGGCTTCACCTTATGTGGTGCGCCTTGCATAGGTCCGGTGTTCCGATTTCGGAGGTCGGAGGGTCGGAGGTCAGATGAAAGTTACTATGAACTCAAGTCAGAGGGACGATGAACAAGACGAGGAGAGTCAAGTTCAGTCTGGCGGAGCAGAGCGGAGACAGACAGAGGTGGAGAACGTCAAGTTCTGTTGATATTCAGACTGAGGTATACAAGACAGAAATATGGAGATTATATAGTAAATCAGAGGCGGATTACTAAGGTGGAAACAAGGTCAGGTAGACGTACAATGTGCAAAGGTATGGAGGTGAAACAGGAGTGACAGAGTGTCAAGATAAAACAAGAATGGAGAGATGTCAGAGTGACGTAGGAACGGAGATGTCAGGAAGACAGAGGAACTGAGGTGTCAAGGTGAAACATATTAAAGAGATAAGTAACGGAAGTCTGGAGTTGGTCCAGAGTAAGGAAAACAAGACTTAACAAGTAAAGAAGGTCTGGAGATGAATAAGATAGTTCGGAGTTGAGTCCGGAGGACCGGAGTTTGGCTTGGTGAATCTGGTATGTGACAGTATCCCCCTCTTAGGCCTGAACTCCTGAAGGCCATTAGCACGTGACTTTGTTGATTGGCATCGGAGTTGAAAAACGGAGTTCAGAATTACTGGATAAATAGTCAGGGTGCTCGGAGTGCATCCTCATTAGTATCCATCACCATGTCTGATATCACCGACATCAGAGACTGGTCTGACAAATGCCTCGCAGAGGACCTGGACGACGACGAGGTTGTGTGGAACGCGAAGTCCAGCAAGCGAAGGAGGCGCGTGAAGGTGAAGAAGGAGGAGGAGGAGTGGAGGCGAGTGGAGGAGGAGCGATAGTTGGCAGAGGAAGAGGCCGCAAGAGCGCAAGAGGGAGGCCAAGAAGAGGGTGAGTCTCACCGGAGTCAACGGAGGTAGTGGACTAACGAAAAGTCTTAGGTGGAGCGAATTCAGAGGGAGCAGGCAGAGGTGGGGCCGAGTTTGGGCAAGGGAAAGGGCAAGGCCAGGGAAGACAGGTGCGAGAGATGCACCAAATTTGGTCTGACGTGCGAGGCTGGGACTGGCAAGTCCACTGCATGTGTGGTGTGCAAGGAGGCAAAGGCAAGGTGTGATCGGCCCGGGGAGGAAAAGCCAGAATGGAGGGTTTGGAAGTGGAAGGTGGAGGAAACGGAGGAAACGGAGGAGGAAGCAGAGAAGGAGAAGAGGAAGAAGTCGAAGAAACGGGCACAGACAGAGGGAGAAGGATCATCCAGGGGCTGAGGAAGCACAGAGGAGCTGGTAAATGGTATCAGCGAGCTGACAGAGCGAATACGCCAGCTAGTGGTGGGGGTTTAGTTGCTCTGGAGTGCGGTCCAGACAGGCTTCAAGTACCAGAATGAGTGGCTGGGCAGTCTGGTCCAACTCAAGGCCGAGGAGATCTATGGAGAGGAAGGGTCAGAGGCGAAGGAATTGGACAATATGGATGAAGCAGAGGAAATGGAGGCAGTGGAGGCAGCAGAGGAACTGGCAGAGTTACGGGAGGAGTCACGGAAAAACACGTGGAGGGGCTTAGCAGAGGAGGTGAGGCTGCTGGCAGAGCAGCGGGCAATGGAGTTGGAGGAGAGTGGAGGAATGGAGGTCGAGGAGGACGATGATGACGTGGAGGTGTAGATACTATCCTTGCCTCTGTAATTAGAATAATTTGTGTGAACACATCGATTCTCGGATCAAGTGGAGTGAAGTCCGGGCTTGTCCGGATACCAGAGATGAAATTCTTCAATGAGTTCAGAGGCATGACTAAGTTCAGTGGCTAGAAGCCATGAAGTTTCTTCATCAGTACCCTCGTAACCAGACCATCATACCAAGTATAACAACTTGCAATTCTGGCGTCTCCGATCTATCTTGGAGTCAAGGATTTCGGAGATCTTGTACTCTGGTTCTCTGTTGACTTTGACCGGAGGTGGAGGTGACTGGGTACGGTTCGGAATTGTGTTGGGGACAGCTGGTTCTAACTGAGAGACATGGAAGATGGGGTGAACAGATTTCATGTTTTCAGGGAGATGGAGGGTGAAGGAGAGTGAGCCTGCCTGAGTGATGATAGAATA
>JBBPKJ010000548.1:0-21889 GCA_038089195.1 Brasilioporus rufonigricans | reverse complement strand
GAATGCTAGAGCATACATCCGAGGCGAAGCGATGACACACAACGCCAAAGTAGACTTGTTCTCGGGTTCAACTTCTCGGGCATCGGAAAGCAAATGCTCGAGGATGGGTTCTTTCCGCACGTCAGGTGGGTCTTCAGAGCCCAAGCTGGTTCTGCCGTAGTGGGCTTATCTGATGTCGATGATCACGATAGCAAAGTTGTCGGAAGGCCACGGAGGTGTGACGTTTTTGCCCGTACTCTCCGACCAGCCCACCACGTCGGGTCAGTGTCAGAGAATGTGTCTGCCTGATGGGTTTTGAAACCGAAATGTACTCCAATGTCCTGAACCTGTTTCACTCGGTCATTCTATCTGTCCTTTAGTTCCTCGGATGATCCTGGTACGACGTCGTTTATGTATTTGTTTATGAGAATATTTACCAAATCCGGATTTGGTGTTCTATACCATCTTCCAATCATATTTCACGATCTCGATGAAGACCACGCAGTTCGGGACCGATGGTAGCAGAATCGATATCAGTCAATATCACGAAACGAAATGAAATGCAACTGCGCAACCGTGTTAAACGCCGCGTGCGTGCGACTCTGTTATGTAGAACGGTCAGGATAGACAGCCCAAGAACGTGTTATTACTGTCCGATTCGATTGGGCTGATGATGATTTGCCGCTGACCCAAACCCTTGTTGGTCTCCGTTCCTCAAATTTCTTGTTCCGAACCTGACTCCTGGCCTTGCCGACCTGTTTTCTCAATGCAAGCTGGCCGTGTTCGATGGTGCCTACTGCATTGTATTTCGTCCAGCGCACCTTTGCGGTTAGTCAGGGCATACGACCTTTATCTATTGGCAAGATCTAACGTCCGAAACAGAGTACCTGCCTAGCGACACATCGAGGGGGATACGGATATAGTCAATTGTGAGCGATGACCGTATACTTGGCACGGACGAAGTAAAGTGCGTGTCAGCTTGAGAATCAGACCACCGATATACCGCGGAGTCGACTGGGTGGCTGAAACGTTGACGGTTGGCATGGCCGTTCCCTGCGATCGATGGATGGGACCTGGGAGCGTTGCAGCGGTAAAGCTGTCGGGAATGTTAATGAAGAATATGGTGTGTTTGTGTCAGTGGTGCCACAGCCCGTAGTACCAAGCTACGGTTTCGCGCCGTGTACCGGCGTCTTGAACACAGTATACAGTACTCGCCTGACCGTCAGCTCCTGGTAATTGACTGATTGACCGATTCGGCCCTCTCCGAGACGTTTCGGGATCCCCGTATACTCTGACCCCGGTATCTTCCAAGATTTTCCCTGGCTCGTCGAGTAATTTGTCAGAAACTTAACCTTACGGAGGCTAAGGTATTAGGCGGCAGTTGAACTCGCTTGCGAATATGAGTCGCGTTGTTTCCAACAACTTACCCGATGGTGCCCGAAGCATCGGATGGGCAATGGGCCGGGACACACATATGGTTATGAACTGGTTACACGATGCCTGTTCTCATCAGGATTTTCAACACCCCTACCCGTTCTTGCAGGCTAAAACGCAGTTGTGTAGGGACGAACTATGCCAGCCATCCAACTTGACCTGGCATGTGGACCGATGTTCGGGGCGGTCTTCCTTTCTGCCGTCATGTCGACCGCCATCTACGGTATTACATGCATGCAGTCGTGAGTTACAAAGTCTATCGCGGACTTTGATCAACTCATTTTCGTCTTCGTACAGATTCTTTTATTATGTCCAGTATGCGCTCTGTTCTTGGTTTCTTTCGCCCGGCGCATCACGTCTCCGTTCTAGTTACCCGGACGATCCCTTGCGCATAAAGAGCTTTGTAAGTCGACTCGTGACGCACAGCCCCAGTCGTGATGTAAAGTCCTTCTAGGTAGCAGCTATATGGCACGCCTGCTCTCACTCCATGTTGCAGTATCCCTGACGCTCTTGGATAGGGTATTGAATACCACTCACGAGGGTTTGATTGTTTCTGGCGGTTCGTGTTCAGCATACTACACGGTACTCGCGTCATCTCACATACCATATAGCCTACAAATACATCATGGCCGGCCTAGTAAACCGATTGTCAATATTTGACGGGGTACCGTAAGTTGTCGTTCTCAGAATCAGCAGTTCCATGCCTTGAGTATATTCTGGCCAGTGAACTCGTCGTAAGTGCCATCCGTGACCTACTTGGAAGGTCTACCGACAAGTAGCAGATACAGGTACAGTTGACGGTACCCGTTTATGTTCTGCGCTCGGAACGATAAGACTCACGACATCTAGACCCTGGTTGCAATACCTACACAAGGATTTTTCATCTACCGAATTTACGTTTGTGCGCATGGACCTTCGAGTCCTCTTCCTAATTGCTCACGGCCATTCAGTTAGCGGGAAGAACATAGCAGCTCCAGTCATATGGGTAGGGCTTTTATATACATAGTGGGTTTTAGTGTCAGTTTAATACTGTTCCGCAGGTGCCCTTAGCGATCTATCAGCTCGGTAAGACTGTTTATAATCCCTCGAGGAACTTGAGGCTGACAGGGCTCGTTTTCAATACCAGGGTCTACAACCCGTAGGCTGTTATTGACTAGGTTCATCCCAGTGAACGCTGATTAAAATACTCTCAGTTTATGTAGCGAAAGCGCTCTACAGTGACCATGGGTTCGTTCGGTTCCTTCAGAATGTAATTTGTTCGTATTGGCTCAAAGAAAAAAAAATCCAGCGTACACGTAGTTAAGCTCAGTCGCAGTTTCTTTATGGTATGCATATGTTTCATGCTGCAAACAGAGGACCTCAGCATCGGGCGGACAGGACACGGCCATGTCGTATCTCTCGGTCGTCGTCGCGGTTGATGTTCTGATTGCCGTTTTCTTGACTTGCTTGCTTGCTCGCAAGCAGGCTGACCTTGGGTATTTAGGGTAGGCATGCTGTGCTCAAGTGCCATGTCGCCGAGAAAATACACCTGAATGTTAATCCCCAAGGACTCCACACATTTTGCAACGCCTCATCATTTTCGCGATAAATACGGGTATCTGGACAGCCTTATTTGCCCTCTTGACTCTTATCTTGGTGTGTATCGTTCATCACTGGCATGCTTTTCAACGCCCCCTTTTCAAGGCTGACACGAAATCCGTAGTTGCATGTCTATCCGTCGACTTTAATCTATCTGGTGCCTGGTATTCCGCTCTGTGCGGTTTACTGTAACACACTCCTTGCCAACTTGAATGTTAGAGAGTACATTCGAGATGAAATCACGACACATAACTTGAATGCCGCGTTATCAGTGGTTGATGGCTGCAAGACTATGGAAGGCCGTGAGAACGGAAAGACACAGTCGCTCCGCATTCCAGGTGAGTTTTCATGATCTACGATGATCCAACCACCATGAACTTGGATAACATCTACTCCTGGCAGAACACCATGGAGGCGTAACCTTCTTGGATGCAAACCGATCCAAGGAATCAGAGAAGGTGTAAATCGGGTGGGTTTCGAAAGTGAAGAGGTATACCCGTTCGCCTGGACCTTTCATGATCATGTTATAATACGTGTCCGCTCTTTTCACCCTGTGTCATCTTTTTACGCACTTATATGTAGTTATCGTAGTACTCAGGTTGTTAGGGGATACACTACTAGCGGCCTCTGATTCGATTTGGCAGCATAGGCTGCCCGTCAGACTCCGAGCATACGTAGATCATCCATTCTGCCTGTGGTCCTTCAAATTTGAAAGCCCACGACACTTGCCAGTGCCAAGGGTAGTCGTTTGAATGATAATGTAACGACTAGACCGCCGCGCTTAGCCGCTAAGCCAAAAGGCAGACGATACTGAGTGGTTACACTCAGTACCGCGGACAGTATATGTATTAGTTACTGGGATCTAAGTAACCCGGTGTGGTTACAGATAATAGTACATACCTAATGTGAATAATGAATTGAAGCCCATACGTGGGTCGAGGAGTAGCAATACACCAAGTCTCTGATGGAGGAAAGTCCGTCGTTGTAGTTATACCATTACTATACATTGCTTACATTGCTTACATTCCCCTTTTCAGACACCGCGCGACAATCGTGCGATGTTGGGTTATGAACCGCTCCAGTTCAAGTTCCTTTTTCCTCCAGTCTCGTTACTCATATCCACTTGACTGGAGGTAAACTACCTTACACATCCCTCTATACTTCCTTTATTTACTCGTCTGGACTAGCCTTACTCTCATTTATATAGCGGCCACTCTGACAAGGACGATCAACCTGCGCCCGATGTTTGCTGGGGTGGGACCCGGGATTGCATCGTGTCCGGTACACATGCGATGGAGAGGCGGAAGGTGAAAAACCGGCTCCCTGCCTTCGCGGACGAAGAAAATCTAGCAGACCAACCACAAAGCACACGACTAAGTAATACTCTCGACTCTCCGGCACGAGCCTCGACCACGAGCCTCGACTGCGACAGCGGGAAGGAAAGGTCTGTACCTGTGATGGTCGGACAGCAACTGGTCACATTACGCAGGGTGCCAACGCACCATTTGATATATGGGATGTAGTTCTGCCAGTGAGGCTTATCAAACCAGGGTTTCATGCAAGTATTTGCACCCTGAGCCCTGGGTTTCCGATTACTGGATATGGCTGCAAGTGACACCAAGTTCCAGTTGTGTATTTGCTATCAGCCACGTGCTACTTACCAGGGGAAGAGGCTGTGGCTAGTTGACCGCAGCCAGGTCTTCCTGTGCTACTAAGCCAGAACTGGGACAGCTTTTCGAGGCCTTAAGCACCCATCCATCCCGATTGCGAACATCTGACTAGTCCAGGCACAACTCTATCACTCAAGGTTCAGCGCTCAGGGGTCCACAGGAACATTTTCTCACGTAGGCATGCGCATGGACCATATCGTGGTCGAAATGCGTCTACGGTATGGTCGTCGAAATGCACAACTGACACCTAGAGCTTAGCAAAATACTACCCGTGGTGAAGATAGAGAAAACAGCAAATAAATAGTGGCGTTTAGAATCCTTGATCCATTCGTGAGTAGAGCAGCAGAGTATTCGTGTAAACCTACAACTTACCCGGGTCGGGACCGGTACGTCGGTCTTTCCGTGCAGCGTACACCGCCGTGACACATCTATGATATCTTTTTCCGAAGCGAAGCATTTCAGTAGTGGGACGCTGTTGTTCATTGTTATTTCGGCAGGCACATACTTCTATATCATACGGACTGACTTGCTCCGTCTTCGACGCTGTTTCCCATTCCTATCACGAGTGAAGTCATGTCGACCAACCTTACTAGTACTTCGCTATACGGATCATTGTACTTTGCTGCTGTCATGTCGACTGTATTTTATGGTGTCACATGCATGCAAACGTGAGTATTGTTCACCCTGATAGTGTATGCAGCCATGGTGCAAACCAACTTCTCGTTACTTGGATAGGTTTTTTTACTATGTCCAGTCAGTCCTACTTTCCTTGCCTTGTCAGCTTATCATGTTCCCCATTAGTTATCAGAACGATCCTTCACATATGAAGATCTTTGTAAGTCGACTTTTGAGCGTACGAGCACGCCCGGAATGATAATGTACTGTGCTTCACAGGTAGCAATCATGTGGTAAAGCTTATTCTTACTTCGGTTCACAACGAGCTGACGCTTCACGATAGGGCGCTCGACACAGTCCATGAAGCCCTGAGTATTTCTGGTGGTTTGTTTTTCGCCATACTTAACACTCGGACACCTAATTCGTGTTGTGCCTCATATAGCTTACAAGTTCATCTTGGCTGGTCTGGTTAGCCCATCATCATTCACGACCGGAAGTCCGTGAGTCATAGTTATTAGAACCCTATTTGTTCTAAGTGCTATATTCTACCCAGCGAACTCGTCGTGAGTCTTGCCCTCAGGGTCCTTAGAAGGTCCACTGACAAGCTGTAGTTGCTCTACCTTCTTACGGTATCTATTTGCTGTCGTGCTGAGAACGAATGCTGACACTTTCAGGCCCTGGTCGCGGTACCAACCCAAGGATTTTTCGTCCACCGAATCTACATCTGTGTGTCCCGAGATCCCAGTACTTTCCCCATTTACTTACAGCCACTCAGTCAGCAGGAAGAACATTGTTGCGCCGCTTGTATGGGTAAGGAGTGTACGATTGAGTGGCTACAGTTTCGCCTCATGCTCCTGATGTAGATTGTCCTATCACCCGTCCAACTTGGTGAGACTCCATAAATGTTGGTGGACTGAAATCTAATGGGGCTATTACGTCAGTGTGTGCTACAAGTATGCTTTCATTGGTCTCACTCATTTAAATAAATCCTGATCATCACGATCTAAGTTTATGTTGGAAAAGCGCTGTACAGTGTGGATCGGTTCGTTTGTTTTTACTTCTCGGACTACGATTTGCTTACTGTACGTGCTGCCTACTCGTTTCCAGCAGCGTACAAGCTGTCGAGACCAGTGTTCTGAATAGAGCTCCATATGAGGTAGAGATGTGCCTTAGATTTACGTCCAGATAACTTTAACATCTGCATAGATCCTGGCTACCATCTGTTTCTCTTTTGCGGCTGGGATCGATGTGCTGATTGCAATTTGCATGACATCCTTACTCATCCGCAAACGAACTGTCACTAGCTTTGCAATGTGAGCGTGCTCGGTTGTTTATTGTATCGCCGCTTAGGCATGCATTTAATCATCAATTTTTGCATCAAAGTACGGCCCATCTTTTGCAACGCCTCACAGTGTTTTCGGTGAATACGGGTATCTGGACGGCCATGTTCGCCCTCTTGTCTGTCGTCTTGGTGCGTGTCATTCGGCTTGTCTGCGGTACTTCCTTATGCAAACATAATAGCTGCATCTTTTCCCATCAAATATGATCTACACCGTGTTTGCTGTTCCACTTTGCTCAATTTACTGCAACGCCCTCCTTGCAAACTTGAATGCGAGAGCATATTTTCAGAACGAGGCGACGGCATACCATGCCGATATGGACTTGCTTGATACAAACCCAAGTTTGCGAGTACCGATGGCAACAGGGGATAGAAACAGTGTGGAGAGACGAAGTTATTCTGCTCTGCACAGCAAGTGAGTTTTATATTAGTTCAAGCTAGTTTAGATCGCAGCGGGCTTATCTGATGATAATCGTCACAACAGAGACCATCGAGATAGCACCGATCCTGGACGCCAACTGCTACACCATAACGAAGAACGCGTGCAGCTGTGACTTTTTGCTAGTGCAGAGCTTCACCTCTCGACCTCCCTGACCATCTTCTCGACATTTACTTGTTCGTTTACTTGTTCCTCCATTTTATCGCAGCACCCTTCGCACAGGACAGTGAGCATCGAGGATTCGAAAGACTTGAGATGACCGATTGATCGATCAGCTGACCATTATGAAGGAGCGCGATTTAAAAAGCTATTCACGTGTATTTGCACCCTCCGACTGAGTCTGTGATTCCATTTCGCTTTCATCAGCGCCGTATGGGGCGCAAGACCCTGGGACTTAGACACTGGCAACCACGAGCCAACAGAACAATTGCGTGCTGGGAAAGTACATGGTGGCAAGACTGTACCAGTTGGCCACTGGCATCGAGGATAGTCATTAAAAGTCGATCGGATGATGACAGCGTAGCATGGGTGATGTACTACTTGAGGCTCGTGGGCCAGGGAAATTGTTTCGAGCTGTTTCTCCCTCAGCTTGGTGGAAGAACTCATGTCCATTGTGAGACTGTGACTCTGTGAGGTAGTACTGCGGTACCCTGACTACCCACCGGTGTAATGAATCGACAAAGAAGGCATTCCGTTCGATGCGGGATGGGGCCCCGACTCACGGTGAGAAGAATTCGAGCACACCGACGAATTTGCTCAAATTACGACATACACGTTGCATTTGGACGCCTCGCACGTTCCAACAAGACCCCTGCCACTCCCCGTCACTTGTGCCTTGTTCCTATCTATGGCGGTCTGGGTGTGCAGAGGAATGCCTTTGTTTGTGGCTCAGAGATTCATCAAGCCCAAACTCTCCTGACAGAGCCTTTTTCGGATCATGGACACATGCACTCGGATACATGAGTATCTGAATAGCATGCTTTCTGCGTCACAGGAGCACGGTCAAAGGTTTCACCGCTTCCTCCTGTACTAACGAAATCTACTGCCGTGTCCTTAGGCTCTAGACAAGGATTGCTCACATTGAGGCTAATATTCCAAGTTTAATGGTGGAACATTCTCATCAGAATAGCTGGAACTTGAACACGTCCCGTGCCTTCCGTTAGAGCTTTTGCGTCCAAGCTATATGATCAAACTTTGTGCACGACTATCACGGAGTCTGGCAAGATATGGTGATGAATATCTAGAAAGCTGAAGGCAGTCGCAGCCCGGGGTCCTCGACTTGTTCGGGAGTGGCATCGCCAGAATATCCGTAAAAGTATGCAGTTCGGGGTTTGCGAGGGTATAGTATCGGCATGCCACGTCCGTCATGGCTATGGTCTCGAAGCCCGTGATCATGCTACCATGTTCAGTGGTCAATTTGTTATTCCGCCAGGTATTTATATATACATAGATGAATTAACTCTAACTCGTCCCAGCTACGGCCCCGTTCCCCGTTCCTGCTAACTCAAGTGGAGTCGAGTCATGTCAACCGACCTTACCTCGCTATATGGATCGTTATACGGATCGTTATACTTTGCTGCTGTCATGTCGACCGCATTTTATGGTGTCACATGTATGCAAACGTGGGTATCGTTTCATCGAGACTGCTTTGCAATGATAGATCAAAACACATTCTCACCACTTGTATAGATTCTTCTATTATGTCCAGTCAGCCTTAAGTTCACGTTTCTTGGGCTCTCTCTTCGACTTACAGTGTCTTCTCATTAGCTATCAGAATGATCACCTACGCATAAAGATCTTTGTAGGTCCACTTCCGCGCGATCTCAGAGTGATAATACATCATTCTTCCTAGGTAGCAATAATGTGGTAAATCCCCATCTTGTCCTGTTGGTGACGTGTCCAATGCATCGCTATAGGGCCCTGAATACAGTCCATGAGGCTCTGAGTGTTTCTGGTGGTTCGATTCTCGATACATACATCACTCGAACGTCTGATTAACACTGTTTCCTATAGCTTACAAAAATATCATGGCTGGCCTGCTCAACCCATCTGCATTTGTGTCGGGCAATCCGTGAGTCATCACTTTCTGATTCCCTTTTTTCACGTATTGATATTCTCCCTAGTGAGCTAGTCGTAGGTCCGTCCCTGACGTCCTGAGAAGACCTACTGACAAGTTATAGCTACTGTTCATTGTCACGGTAACTGTTTGTTTTTGTGCCCGAAACACATACTAATAACCTCAGGCCCTGGTTTCTATACCAATTCAGGGCTTTTTTGTCCATCGGATCTACCTTTGTATGTCACGAGAACCGAATTCATTGTCATTCACTCATAGTTATTCAGTTAGCGAGAAGAGTATGGTTGCACCACTGGTATTTGTAAGGATTGTGTATTTCAGCAGTTTCACCTTCACTTCATTCCCATGATGTAGGCTGTCTTAGCACTGATTCAGCTTGGTAAGACTTCGTAAATATTCAAGGGCAAATCTGACGGGGTTTATCAGTGTGTGCTACTGGTATGCTATCACTGGTCATGCACACATCAGTAAATACTGATAATTACAATTTAGTTTATGTTGCCAAAACGCTCTATAGTGGGAATGGGTTCGTTTGTTTCTCCTTTGATTACAATGTACTCATACGTGTTTCGTACTCGTTTCCAGTGTCCAAGTCGTTGCAATCGGCGCTCTCGATGATCGTTCAGTCCAAGTAAGGATATGCTTAAAGTTCTGGTCGGAAGCTTCTAACACCTGTTGCACAGATCCTAGCCACCACCTGTTTCTCTATTGCTGCCGGGATAGATGTCCTAATTGCCATGTTCATGACATTCTTACTCATCCGCAAGCAGTCCACTGCCGGCTTCGCGAGGTGAGCACGCATGATCGTTGCTCATGTCATCTGTGGGAATACTTTTAATCATGCGCGTTTGTCCGAAAGGTCAGCACACGTTTTACAGCGCCTCGTTGTGTTTGCGGTGAATACGGGTATCTGGACGGCCACATTTGCACTTTTGTCCCTCATCTTCGTGCGTGCCATTTCTCACTGGCGCGCTTGCCAGATGCCCCCCTTCCTTTTTTTTGTTCAAGTCTAACATGAGATCCGTAGCTGCACATCTATCCATCGAATTTGATCTATGCAGTGTTTGGTATCCCGCTATGTCCGATTTACTGTAACATGCTTCTAGCCAACTTGAACGCGAGAGCCTATGTTCGACGCGACGCGACGACGTACAACATCGATATGGACTTGTTTAGCACGAGTCCACGTTCGCGGGTGTTGGATAGCACCGATGGCGACAAGCAACGTGGAGAGGCGAGCTTGGCCTCTCCTGCATATCAGGTGAGTCCTCGCACACCAAGATAATTTAGTTGTCAAGCGCTCATGGCACGATCGCCGTCACGGTAGGGTGTTTGGAAGACCATAGAGGTGTCAACGTTCGAGGACGTCGACCTGTCTGTGACAGCAGATGACGTGTGACGTCGTGTGTTTCTCGATGAGGGGTACCTCGACTTGCTAGCAGTCTTCTTGCACGTGTACTTTGTTTACTTTTTTCTATCAGTGTGAGCTTCTCGTTGGGGAAGATTATCTCATGACGACTCGCGACGTCGGGAGACAGTCAAGCCTTATGTTTCGTTTCTGACTTGAAACTTGGCCTGGGCAGCGAGGCTCCCGGGTGGGATGTTCTCTTCAAATTGAACACCAACCCCGCGCACGCATGCAGCGGACTTTGAGTGACAAAGTCACTTTACACCTCGAAATGCAACTGGCGGTGACGGATGCACGAGAGGGACGTGGCAAGTTACCGAGCAACTCAAAAGAAAAAAGAGGGATGAAAGGTAGGTGCTGTTGGAGCATGCACTGAATGTTATGTAGATGGTTTCATGCAACCATCCATGTGTATTTTTGGTGTAATAAAAATTAATTACATGCAACAGTAGCTCATTTGTCTCAAAGTGTGTGTTATTTTCCATGTAATTTTGAGAACTGTGCATGATTGCATGAGGGTGCACATGCACAAGCAATACACAAGTTTTATGTACATATATTCCTCATGCCTGAGTATTTGTATCATGAATTTTGTGCAAAATGTGACCATCAGTTGCTGCTGACACAAGTGATGGTGGTGACACAAGTGCCAGTGGATCACTGTAATTACTAGTTCTCATAGTAGCTCATCCTCACAAATGTTCCCACAGTCTGAGGGTATGATGCCATACTACGCCGCGCCGCACCCTTTCCAGCTGCACTTACACACTGTCGTTACTACTCTCACTGATGTATATATGACTTACTGTCCTTACGATCTAGCTCTAGCTCGCCCGGTCTCTAACAATGGCATCGTCGGCAAGCCAGTTCAAGATAGTATGTATTGATCGTCAGGTCTGTCGGCTGCCGTCGTGCACTGCTTGCTGGGCTGTATCCTCGAAATGTGTCGTCGTGCTGTCATTATGTCGGGTATGTCCCATGTTATTATCTATAGTCCTGGCTGACTTGTCCCAAGGATCGACAGATCATACGTTGTTGGGATATGGATGATGACCTGCAGTCACACGGGCAATGGTCGCCCTATCATCGGGCATTATGGTCAAGCAATGTATTTTAACCCAGTCAAAACTTAAAGTATAAAATATTCTGCATGTATGTCCATACATAAAGTTTAGACTGGCATGTGAACCAAAGCGAAACTTCAAGTTTAGTCACACAACACGCATGAACACCAGACTTGAAGTTTCAACCACCATCAGGTCGCTGCCAAAACTTCATATTTAAACTCACATTTTGAAGAGAACACAACGGACGACCAAATTTCGAGTTTCTACACCCGTTCAGTCATTCAACAAAACATCAAGTTCTGCCACCAACCAAACTCTAAAATAAACTACAAATGTGGTATGTACATTTAGGTCGACGTTTAGGCTAGTGCTAAATATTGATGCAGCCACTGTGCCAGACCTATTCAAGTTGTTTGCACTACACCTTGGAGTATTAGGTGGTGTGGTGCGGTGCTCGCCAAGCTGCTTACATAATTGGCAAAGTGCACAGCACAGCATCCCCTTGTGGCATTAGCAGGAGCCTGCCCCCTATCCACTGTGACCACATTTTACATTTTGCGATCGCTATGTCACCATTACCGAGGGTCAATTCTGACCTAAGAACTACACTTGGCGATGATCCGCATATCATTAGTGCATACAACGTTTGCCTCAAGCACGAACAAGAGCTCGCCACTAACACCAGCAACATTCGCTGGGTGAGGATTCTTGGCTTCCTCCTACTTTTTGCACCCAAACATGATATTCGCATCTACCTCACCGAGTCCATATTCTCCTGCCAGGATCAGTCAGAGATCCTTGCAAAACTCGGTAAATTCTTCGAGGTTTGTGTCATATTACCTTGTGAGCTTGCTTTTCACCACACTCCCTCCGTGAACACCTACTAATCTCCTATCTTGTTCAGTCAGGAAGTTCAGAAGTTTAACTCCAGAAACCAGCAGTCTCCTGTCAAGGCCATCTGAGCAACATTGGAACGAGGTGAAAGAAAAGATTGCTGAGGCCCCTAAGAATCATATGGACGCCAAGGATCAGGTCAGACGATTTTATTGCTCATTCTAGTTTCTCATTTCCCCTCTCGCACAGGCACTCATTCGAGATAAATGGGCATGTGCCATATCGGGTATTATGGACTCTATTACTCCAGCCAATGTCCTTGCCCGAATTCGCACCCAGCCAATATTCCAGGAACACACCGACTGTGCACATATCATCCCAGAGGCCACATTCTTTGAGGGGAAAGACAAATCTGAAGAGAGTCGAAAGGTGCGTGGTTATGTGCTCTTGTATTGTAGTGAATAACGCATGCCTTGACGGACAGCTTGACTATTCTGCTTGTATATTGGCCATCCTTAAGATGTTCCATTACGATATCAGCAGCTTCAATGGAGAGAAAGTTCATTCTCTGTTCAATGTCATCACTATGAGAAAGCACATTCACGACTCCTTTGATCGACTGGAGCTCTACTTAGAGGCCACAGTGAGTTTGGCATGGTATTTCCTGCGTTATGATATCCACTGAGCACTGACCGGATCATCATAGGATACGAAGGATTGTTACGAAGTCAAACATGTCTTAAACCAACATCTCCAAAGCGTGCCCCAATTCGTTACATTTACAACCAACGATCCTGAGCACCTTCCCGTTCCTTCCTCCGAGCTGCTCGCCTTGCATGCTACTTGCTGCAAGGTTGCTCATATGTCTGGTGCTACCGAGTATATTGACGAGACCTATGACGATGCAGAGGAGATGGGAGTGTTGGCGTTTGATGGTACTTCCGGAGACATGCTCGAGTATGAGCTGTTATCCTTGGCAAATACCTCGTACCTTCACCGCAATCTTGAGGTTGACTCGTTTGATGTAGCAGGCTTTTACTGTGACATGTAACTTTGAGCCCCTTAGGGCGGGTCGTACATCGGAAGATTGTGGGAAAATTGTCATGAAATTGTACTACACAAGTTATGTAATTATGTCATGACTACACATAATTCCCTTTTCTGCAGGTGCAACTCGAGGCTCTGATCGATAATCAGCAGGCATTGGGAAAAACAAAGTCGCCGCAGTTACAGCACCCTATGAAACCATAGGAGGTAAGTTCATAAGCGCAATCTGATCTGAAACAAAACGAGCTGCTGGTCCAGCACTGGTCCAGCGCTTAGGATTGTAGATGCAGAAGTACGGTCAAGGTTTCACCGCTTCTTCCTGTATAACGAAATCTAATGCCATGTCCTTAGACTCTGGACAAGGGTTGCTCACATTGAGGCTAATACTCCAAGTCTAATGGTGGAACGTTCTCACAAACTTGAATGGACCAATTATGAGAATAGTTGGGACTTGAACGCGTCCCGTGCCTCCTGTTAGAGCGCTTGTGTTCAGTTTATATGAACAAAGCGCACGACTATCACGGAGTCTGGCGAGATGCGATGATAAATATCTAGAAAGCTGAAAGCAGTCGCCGCCCGGGGTCTTTGATTTGTTCGTAAGTGTATCGCCAGAATATCCGTAAAAGTATGCAATTCGGGGATTGCAAGGGTATAGTACCATCTTGCGCCCATGATGGCTATGTTCTCGAAGCTCGTGATGATCATCCCACCATGTTCATTGTGGTCAATTTGTGATTCCGCCAGGTATTTATATATACATAGATGAACCAACTTCAAGTCTCCCCAGTTGCGGCCCCGCTCCCTGTTACTGCTAACTGAAGTGAAGTCGAGCCATGTCAACGAACCTTACCTCGCTATATGGACCGTTATACGGATCGTTATACTTCGCTGCTGTCATGTCGACCGCATTTTATGGTATCACATGCATGCAAACGTGGGTATCATTCATCGAGACTATATTTCAATGATAAAACAAAACACATTCTGACTACTTATATAGATTCTTCTATTATGTCCAGTCAGCCCTCCACGTTTCTTGAGCTCTCTCTTTAACTTACAGTGTCCTCTTTCTAGCTATCAGAACGATCCCCTACGCACAAAGATCTTTGTAGGTCCACTTCCCCGCGATCTCAGAATGATAACGTATCATCCTTCCTAGGTAGCAATAATGTGGTAAATTCCCATCTTGTCCTGTTCGTGATGTGTCCAATGCTTTGCTATAGGGCTGTGAACACAGTCCACGAGGCTCTGAGTGTTTCTGGTGGTTCGATTCTCGGCGTATACACCACTCGGACGTCTGGTTAACACTGTTTCCTATAGCTTACAAAATTATTATGGCTGGCTTGCTCGACCCATCTGCATTTGTGACGAACAATCCGTGAGTCATCGCTTTCTAATTTCTAGTTTTTTCACACATTGATATTCTCCCCTAGTGAGTTAGTCGTAGGTCACGTCCTTGACATCCTTAGAAGGCCTACTGACAAATTATAGCTACTGTTCATTGTCACGGTATCTGTTTCTTTTTGTGCCTGAAATGAATACTGATAACCTCAGGCCCTGGTTTCTATACCAATTCAAGGCTTTTTCGTCCATCGGATCTACCTTTGTATGTTACGAGAACCGAATTCTTAGTCATTCACTCATAGCCCCTCAGTTAGCGGGAGGAGCATCGTTGCACCACTGATATTTGTAAGCACTGTATTTCAGCAGTTCACCTTCGTTTCATCCCTATGATGTAGGTTGTCCTAGCACTTATTAAGCTCGGTAAGACTTCATAAACATTGAAAGACAAATCTGATAGGGTTTATCAGTGTGTGCTACTCGTACGCTGCTGCTAGTCACGCGCAGATCAGTAATACCGATAATTACAATTTAGTTTATGTTGCCAAAATGCTCTATAGTGGGAATGGGTTCGCGTGTTTCTTCTCAGACTAAAGTGTACTCACGCATGTTTCGTACTCGTTTCCAGCGTCCAAGTCGTTGCAATCGGCAGTCTCGATAGTCTTTCAGCCCAGGTGAGGATATGCTTTAAGTTTGGGTCGGAAGCTTCTAACATCTATTGCACAGATCTTAGCCACCATCTGTTTCTGTGTCGCTGCCGCGACAGATGTCCTAATCGCCATGTTCATGACGTTTTTACTCGTCCACAAGCAGTCCACTGTCGGCTTCGCAAGGTGAGCACGCATGACTGTTGTTCGTGCGGTCGGTAGGAATACATTTACTCATGCGCATGTGTCTGAAAGGTCAGCACACGTTTTGCAGCGCCTCGTCGTGTTTGCCGTGAATACAGGTATCTGGACGGCCACGTTTGGACTGTTGTCCCTCATCTTCGTACGTGCCATTCCTCTTTCCACACGTCCCCTTTTTATTCCAGGCCTAACACGAGATCCGTAGCTGCACGTCTATCCATCGAATTTTATCTATGCGGTGTTTGGTATCTCGCTTTGTCCGATTTACTGTAACATGCTTCTCGCCAACTTGAACGCGAGAGCCTATGTTCGAGGCGAGACGGCGACGTACAACGTCGATATGGACTTGTTTAGCAAGAGTCCACGTTTGCGGGTGTCGGATAGCACAGTGGCCGACAAGCAACGCAGAGAGGCGAGCTTAGCCTCTCCTGCATATCAGGTGGGTCCCCGCATACCAAAATAATCCAGTCCATCAAGAAACTCATTGGGACGATCGTCGTCACGGTAGGGTGTTTGGAAGACTATAGAGGTGTCCACGTTCGAGGACGTCAGCCGGTCCACGAAAGCGGACGACGTCTGATATGGTATATTTTTCGATGAGGGGTACCTTGATTTGCTAGCCGTCTTCTTCCACGTGTACTTTATTTACTTTTTCTCTATCGCGAGGTTCTTATTTGGGAAGATTGTATCATTTGCGATGGACGACGTCGGGACACGAGGGAGACAGTCGAGCTTTACGTTTCGTTGCTGACTTGAAACGTCGCCTGGGCGGGACAAAGTGACTTTACACCCCGGAATGCAACCAGCCGTGACGGATGCACGAGAGGGGCGTGGCGAGTTATGTACCAAGCAACTCAACGAGAAAAGAGGGACGAAAAGTAGGCGCAGGAGGTCATATCGTGTCCAACGATTTGCCAGCGTTCGGATGTCGTAGAAACAAAATCAATATTTGGTAATATATAAAGATATGCTGCATATATTCAACTTGGTTCACGTACTAGCACCACGCCCGGTGATCCATCACGTAAGGCGCTGAGGGGGCTCCTTGAATGTCACTTTTCCTCCTTCGTCGACCATCTCGAGCGCCAGGCGAGGTTCATACAAGTTCAGAAGCTTGTAGTGGACGTCTTGTTGGATGGCGTCGGATTCCACGTCGTGACTACATGAACCATGGCCACGATGAACGCCAAATCAAGAGCAACGGCGAAAGAGAGCTCACAACCGGATGATGTGACATATGGCATCTTCACGAGACATGGCCCGCCCCACACAGGGATGGCACAACAGGCACCGCATCCGGGATAGGGAAGAATCCTTCCAGAACGACACCTCGGCAGCCTGGATTGCATCCATGTATTCATCTCCGATGAGTTGCCACCGTGGTGACTCCAGGGGTGATAGTTGCGGATGAAAGTAAAGCATATGCCGCACCTATGGATTGTTTGACATGACATTCTCAGCCTCACGGATCTCTACTCGATCACAGGATATACGCACCGCACCCCTCCAAGTCATGACGTACGAGCGGCTGCAAGACAGACACATCAGTCGAGCGTTCCGACGGTCCATGTCTTCGACTGTGGCCACATGTGGATCCAGTCCGCATGAGTAGACGATGTAAGGTGCCTCCTTCATAAACCCGATATTGTATCGTTCCTCGAGGGACAAAGTGCGTTCCGAGCTTCTGGCCTCACGGGTTGATTCTGCAAGGACATGTGCCGACACGGAACAGAGTACCTCGGGATAATGAGCGGCAACAAGACTTCCACGGAACACCGCACAGGCTAGCGATAGTTTGTCAGTGGCTGCGTGGGATGACTCCATACATATTGCACTGCTTATTGACACACTGGGGGTAGCTTTGGAGAATGGATAGGAGGGAATCACGACCAACTCGGCGAATTCGGCGTCCAGCTGCTGTTTCCATTTGTCAACTAACGCGGGCAACTGTTCGAATGCAGGTTCAAATGACTTTGGACCTAATTTAGTTCCTTCAGGAGCATAAATGACCTCACGAAAAGGGATAAAGTGAGCGACTTCGTTCGCGTGTGGAAGTAATTCAAAGATTGGTGTGCTCGGCGACTGAGACGTCACGTAGTGGTTATATTCGGTCGCCAACTGACTTCGACGTGACCGGTAAACTGTCTCTTCTAAGCGTTCAGACCTGAAATTTTTCATGGTTTCGAGCCAGTCAGGTAGCATGACGGTCCATTCTACCGTAGCAAGAATCAACACTGAATCAGGGTAGTCTCATACGGCGAAGTCTGACCTTTGTCTGTGAGTGGCCTGGACTTCTTGAAAAAAGACTTGCGGGATTGATGGATTTTGTCACTCCCAAAGTACACAATCTCGGGCTGGTAGCCGTGCCGCTCGAGACGTTCGAAAATGCTACGACGTTTTGAGACAGAATCACGACGATCAGGAAAAGGGCTAGCCTTTGATATCGCTCTCGCCGACGTGTTTTCAAATCACATTTACGTTCTGATGTCATGTTGTCCTCCCATGTTTGACAACTTCTTGCGTGCTGTTATAAACCGATCAGAGGGATAGATGAACGGAAAAACGATTGAACGAACCATAGCTATGATATTGCATTGGTTCCGCTTGTCCTTCAAAAATTGCTCCTTGTCTGAGGAGCGGTCATACTCGCGGATGGCCGAGTCCAGCTGTTCCTTGTCAACCCAATATGCTTTCACTGTGGTACGATCCAGCAACCTGATACCTATGATTACGATGCTACGTACCACCGCTTATCACGAGGGATTCTGTAGGGAGGACACGGTTCCGGCGAATGACGTCGGAACACGTAGTGAGACTGCAAAGCCTAGATTCGCTTGTGAGCTCGGGTTCACCAGAGTGCCATCGAACCCGACCTTTGGAATCTGCAATCTGGACAATACCTGCGGCGTATCGACCAGAGCATCTTTTTCGCATATTTGCCACAACCCTACTCCGTATTTCAGAACGATTCCAATCACTCGTCACGGTACGTACGTGGCAACGGGCATAAAACACGAGATGTGCGTATTCTGGTTCGGTCAAGTCGGCTGGGCAATCAGGCAGGCCCTCGACTTGGCGACGGGCGGACTTCCAAACGAACGTAGAAGCCTTGTCCATCAAGAGCTCTCGAAGAGACTTGCACGTGCGAGCGAGGTTGAGGAGGTCGAGGGGGTGAATGTACGCAGCCAGCTATTTACTTTGTGCTGAGCACACGATCCAACCCATGTGAGCACGTCCACGCACGAGAAACAACACGTCGAGATTCAGTTGACATAGCTCGCCTGGCTTTCCTCGGTGCCGTTTCTTGAACGACGCGGCGCCGTCTTGTCGATGTTTCATTGTTGGTGATGAAACGATGGGAGTGTCCTGGGGCAGCGCGTGCCCGGACTCGATTCTCTTTGCGGCGGCTCTCGTCTGCACCATCGTGCACGTCGACGAAAAAGGGGCGCCGAGTCAATGGGTCTCCGTGGGAGCAGTGGCGGTGTTGCACGTGACTCTGTTCACGCGGTATGGAGTGCATCGCCGACTTCCGGATGTGGACTCCGAACACCGCGCAAATACAAGCCAGCTTCGGGTGGTTTCGCATTGTGAACCATGCATATTGTGAGTGACAACATCACAAAGTCATAGTATATTGTATGTGTACACAAAACTCACAAACAAGGAGTCATGATTCAAGAATAACAGTACAGACTAGTCCCAAGAAAAGAGTATATTAGTATACTGGTGAGGTCCAAGAAGGCGCTGAAGATGGTCCACGAGATGGTAGCAGTGGCGACGACGGTGCAACGAATGGCGCGAGAGGTGAGGCACGATGTCTGATGCTGACGTCGTTAGCTACAGAATGGACGAGTCAGCATCTAGACCAACCCGAAAACGTCTCGATAGACGTACTTGAACCACAAGAGCCACCTGACCGCACCGCAGACGCAACGAATACACCAGATAAACCTCCAGGTATCGAACTCGAGGGGGAGAGTGAGGTGGAGCCAAGCTCTGAAAACGGACTTACTGGACTCGAAGCGGACACATTGAGAATGTCGAAGCACGACGAGGACCATAGGGACGTGCCGAAGAATCTACGAGAAGTGTCAGAACGCGTTGGAAAACGGTTCAAGCAGTTGGAGAAGTACTCGCCTAGGGGAGCTCCAGGCGAACTAGACGACCCGGGTGGCGAAGGAGCGGTACCAGACGGTCCATAGACATACCAAGAAAGCATAGAAGGCGATAGGGACGACACAGGCGACGGGATGAACGCGACAAGTCGAGGTATTGGCCAGGAGGTCATCTGGGCGAGCAGCAAAGGCCGAGAACCGCAGAGCGCGATTTGAAGCGTGATAATAATGGTGACGGCGACAGAATGAATGGGAGGCGAAGTGTAACGGATGGCATAACGAGCGTCACACGCTGCGAGTCGAAACGACTCGAAATGTGAACGCTGGCTGGAGAAGGTACAGGTCAGCACGGATGGCGCAAACGAGAGACTAGGAGCACACCTAGGCCATCAACAGCATATACTAAGCATTACAGATGACCCACGGGGCATCCGAACCCACCGCGTCGTCGTGGACGGTCGAAAACGCGATCTGGAAGGTCAGTTCGACCAGTATCACTCACCGAGTTGTATGGGCGCGTCGAGACCTTATCTGACGAGTCTGAACGACTGAATATATTGTGTGAACTATAGATGGTGGGGAAGCGACCCCAAGGCACGATACTCGAGCACAACGGCACCAGAGCCATCAAGGAGGTCGACCGCGAGCCCCACATAGGGATGTAACAGACACTGCACCTGGGATAGGGAAGAATCCTTCTGGAATGATGCCTCAGCAGCTTGGATTGCTTCCATGTATTCACCGCCAATGAGCCCGCCAGTGTGGTGACTCCGGGGGTGGGAACTGCAAACTTGGATGAAAGTAGAGCACATGCCGCACCTATGGATCGTTTGGCATGTCATTCTCAGCCTCGCAGATCGCTTCTCGATCACGGGATATACGCACTGCACCCTTCCAAGTCATGATGCACGAGCGGTTGCAAGACAGATACTTCAGTCGGGCGTTCCGACGGTCCATGTCTTTGACTGTGGCCACATTCGGATCCAGTCCGCAAGCGTGGACGATGTAAGGTCCATCCCTCACAAAGCCGATGTTGTATCGCTCCTTGAGGGACAAAGTGTGTTCCGAGCTTCTGGCCTCATGGGTTGGTTCTGCGTGAACATGCGCCGATACGAAAGAGAGTACCTCGGAGTAATGAGCGGTAACGTGACACTGAACACCGCACAGGCTAGCGATAGTTTGTCAGTGGCCGCGTGGGATGAGTCCATACATGTTGCACTGCTTGTTAACACACTGGGGGTAGCATTGGAGAATGGATAGGCGAAATCCTGAGTAACTCGACGAATTCAGCATCTAGCTGCTCTTTCTATTTGTCAACCAACGCAAGCAACTGTTCGAATACAGGTCCAAATGACTTTGGACCTTGCCGACGCGTTTTCAAGCCATATTTACGTTCTAATGCCATGTTGTCCTCCCATTCTTGGCATCTTCTTGCGTGCTGTTATAAGCCGATCAGAGGGATAGATGAACGGAAAAAAACGATTGAACGAACCACAGTTATGGTTCCACTTGTCCTTCAAAAATCGCTCCTTGTCTGAGAAGCAGTCATACTCGCGGATGGCCAATTTCAGCCGTTCCTTGTCAGCCCAATATGCTATCACTGTGGTGCGGTCCAGCAACCCGATACCTATCATTACGATGCTACATACCGCTGTTTATCGCGAGGGACTCCGTAGGGAGGACATTGTTCCGGCGAATAACGTCGGGACACGAAGTGAGACAGCAAAGCCTAGATTCATTTGTGAGCTCGAGTTCACTCGAGTGCTACCGAACCTGACATTTGGAGTCTGCAATCTGGACAATACCTGCAGCGGATCAACCAAAGAACCTTTTTCATATATTTGCCACAGCCTGGTGCCATATTTCAGAACGATTCCAACCACCCGTCACCATACGTACATGGCAACGAGCATAAAACACGAGATGTGCGTATTCTGGTTCGGTCAAGTTGGCTGGGCAATCAGGCAGGCCATCGACTTGGCGACGGGCAGTCTTCCAAAGCCTTGTCCATCAAGAGCTCTCGAAGAGACTTGCACGTGCGCGCGAGATTGAGGTTGAGGTGGTGAATGTACATAGCCAGCTATGTCCGTCGCGTGCT
>JBBPKJ010000547.1:0-21898 GCA_038089195.1 Brasilioporus rufonigricans | reverse complement strand
GCTGGTGGCAGTGGTGGTAGTAGTGTTGGGAGAAAGGGCAAAGAGAGGACTTGTCCATGGACCATAGTCCAGTGCAGGTTGAGGTAAATGGGGTGGTTGGGGGACAGCACATCCAAAGATAGAATCTGGGTGGAGTTATCCTCTGGGCTAGGAGGAGATGCAAGGCATTCTGCAAGGGGTGGGCAAGGGATAGGGGATGTAGAGTGGAGGACAAAGATAGATAAAGAGTGAATGGTGATGAGGTGATTTTCTAGGTAATCACTGTGTTCATCTTCAGTCAAGGTATAGAAGATATGTAGGTAAGAAGATGTCAGAAAGTTCTGTAGGAGGCAAGGAGGCAACAAACTGATTGAAAAATCCAGTTCATGTAAATGATCAAGTGTGGTGATGGGGCCTACAGAAAGTCCAGTAATCATAGAGATATTGAAAGTGTTGTCTATATTCAAAGGTTTCAGAGAAAGGTAAGTGTTAAAGGCCCTTCGAGTATGATGATAAAGACATATCACAGAATGGATAATAATGTTGTCATGGAATGAAGGAAGACATTCCAAATAATACATGAGTGGAGCACTCTCCAAGATTCTAGCATAAAGGATATGGTGGGATAACTCTGGGAGAAGAGAGGGTTGGACTGGACAAGAGAGGGCAGGGGGAATGGACATGTTCATGTGATGGTGTGATGGTGAGGATGTGGCATATGGCAAATAGAGTGGAAGAGGATAATAGAAATAAAGAGAAGGCAGGCACAGATTGTTGCTAGGAATAGCTAGAAGGGGATGGTGAGGTGATTCATTGGAGGTTCCTGGTTGCTTTATACTCCTTAAGTAGATCTGTGGTGTACTCAAGGTTTGATTCAGATTCCCAGGTGTTCTCAGAAGTTGCATAGCCCTTCTATTTGATGAGGTATTTCTGTCATATTTCTATCCCATGATGGGCAAGAATGGTTTCAATTTCATATTATTCCTCATCATTGATTACATCAGGGGGTGGAGATAGGAAGTTTGGTCCATGTTTAGGGGAGGTGTGAGATGGAGAAAGCTTGGAAGCATGAAAGATGTTATGGCATTTCCAGGTAGGAGGAAGCTTTAACTGAAAGGTGAGGTTCAAAAGGACTTTGGTGATCTCAAATGGTCCTACTCTTTTTGGGGATAATTTCCTGCATGAGTAGGGAAAGCAGAGGTTGGTGGCTTCCAGCCAGACTTTGTCTCCAGTTTTCCAGGGGCAGAAGGTGGAGAAGATGCACTTTTTCATTATTTGTTGAATTTTTTGATGTGCTGCAAGGGCTTCATCTTGGGCCTTGGAAATGAGAGATAGATGGGTTTCTAAGGTGGGGAGGAACATCTTTCCAATTGGTGGATAAGAGCAGGGTTGGTATCCCATCATCAGAAAGAAGGGCATTTGATGGGTAAAGGAATGGGTGACAGAGTTGTGAGAGAATTCTGCAAGGGGGAGAAGATTTGTCCATTGATGTGGTTGTCCTTTGCAGAAGATGTGGAGATAAGTTTCAAGTTCTTTTGTTCAGTTTCACCATCAGTTTGGATGATAGGTGGAAGATAGTTTTATGTCATAAAAGAGTAGGTGGGTGAGTTTCCTGGCAAAGGCTGACGCACCTCTGTCAGAAATGCAGACATCATGGAGACCAAAGTGGGGGAAGACATTTCTGAAAAATAAGTCTGCTATACCTGCTGCATTGATTGACTTGGAACAAGGGAGGAAAATTACCCCCTTCATAAGACCATGGTCAACCACAACCAGAATGGAGTCCAGATTCCATATGGGAGAGAGACTGGAGATAAGATCAATGGAGATTTGTTGGAAGAAGCAGATGGCAGAGAAAGAAAGGAGGAAGAGCATGGAAATAGTGGGATGTGTGTTCATTTTGTTAGCCTGATAGATGGCACAGCTGGAGATATACCATTGTATAAAGGTGCCCATATCTGGCCACCAATAATCCTGATGAAGACATTGTTGTGTGTGAAAGATCTCCTTATGACTTCCAATAGGCAAAGAGTGCAAGGATGAGACAAGGTCATGACAAGCAGGTTTGGGAATGTACAGGCAATGTTTGAAGTACAGATTTTGGCCATCAGAGAGCCAGTTGGAAAGGAGGGAGTTATGAAACAATGAGGAGTTATCAGCTGCTGTGGTAAGGGCTCTTTTGATAAGGACATCAGATGCTGTTATATTCCAGACTTCCAAGTTCAACTCTGACACCTCTGCATCACTCCACACCAATCTTGTACCACTTCCACACCACCTCCATGTCATCTCTGGTATACATCCATAGTAACTCTGGTCCACTTCCTATCCCTCCTGTTCAGATGTGTACTCATAGTAATCTCTTTTGATTTATCTCTTAGTTTCTAATCTTGTTACCAATCTCCTTACTCAGACACTTATGATTCATTCTTATATTAGTCAGGACTCTGAATTCCTGTGCTCATTTATGAACACAGCCTAAAGGCTGTGCTCCAGTATCCTCCACCTCTGATCTCCTGGTACATATATATTTTCAACTTACTAATCCATCTTCTTCTCCATATATAAACCCCAAGTACTCTGTCATATATTCTCCAGTTTGAATATCAACTTAGCTTGATGTTCTCCCTCACTCTGACCCTCAGTAGAACTTGACATTCTTCCCTCTGACCACTTAAGTTGTTAAATGACTTACCTCTGAAACTCCTCCAACCTCCAACCCTTCATTCCAAAATACAGGACACTGAATTCTTTGCAAGGGCATACCACATAAGGTGAAGCTGAAGTCCCATCCAACCAAACTCTGGCACCTGGAGTTCCTTGGAGATCATCCAGACATTGAATTTAATAGTATATTCAAACTCCAACTTGCACAAGGATTCCATCAAACATGACTACAAACATTACTCACATCACTAGATTACACACCAGAGCAATCACAAACCCTCTGATTTCCTCCTGTTTCAATCTGCTCAACACTTTCAGCAGCCACTAAGGTCCTGAGCTCATTGACCAATTCCATATCTTCTTCACTTGATGCAATACCTCTATCGCATCACAAGCACATGCCCCTCTACAATTCCCAACTCCCAGAGTGCACATCAAGGAGCTGAACAATGGAAACAAGCTTTCCATCAATTTCCACACTCCTAGCAATCAAGGAAATCCCAGAGACCCAGACAAGCCTGGAAGTAATCCCTCCAATGACTCTAACTTCCCAGAGGATCACCTTGATTCAAAAATCTCATCCAATGAAGAATGGATCCTGCAGGATATGCTTGCCAATCTGGCAAGCACAATCTGGACTCTCACCCATTCTTCCAAAAAGAAATCCTCCAAATCATCACAATGGACCAAAATCCAGGAACCAACCAGTTTGATAGGACAAATCTCCACAAACTCTGGGTGTTCCTAGTGCAATGTGAACTAAACTTCCAAGATTGCCCAAAAGCCTTTGCCATTGACCATGCCAAGGTCACCTTTGCCCAGTCATATCTCAAAGGAATGGCACTGGAATGGTTCACCCCAGACCTTCTCCAGATGGAAGATCTGGCACTCTGTCCCACATGGATGAACAATCATAAGGAGTTCATTCTGGAGCTGCAGACAAACTTTGATCCACATGACCTGGTCAAAGATGCAGAGCATCAGCTTGACCAACTATTGATGAAGGATGGTCAATGCATCAATAAATATGTCATTGAATTCAATTGGATTGTGTCTGGGGCTACAAAAAAGGTGCCCTCTGGCACCACTTCTACAATGGCCTCCCAAACTGCATCAAAAACAAGAACTTGCAGGTGGGCAAACCCCCCACACTCTTCAAACTCTGCCAACTCACCCATGCCATTGATGCCTGCTATTTGGAATGCAAATTTGAGCTTAATCATCAAGTAAAGCCTTTCTGTAACCCTCCCAAGGCATCCAACAAACCCTCCACCTCATCCACCTCCACTGCTGGCTCCTCCAGCCCCCCCAAGAAATCCTAAGGGAAGTCCACCAACACTTCCACCACCTCTAGAGCCTCTGTCACTCCCACACCAGACTTGTTATCCAAGCTCAGAAAGGATGGCACACTCATAGCAGCCAAGTGCAAGTGCTGCTTTGACAATAATCTCTGCATGTTTTGTGGCAAAGCAGGACACATGGCCAAGGAATGCATGAAGTCCACCTCCTGTGCAGTCAAGGTTGAAACTCTGGAAACTAAACTAGAGGCCTCCTCTGAGGCAAAAAAATAGTCTACAACCTCTCTGACTCCACATGGACTGGTGGTTGCATTGACTTTACCTGTGCACTCAAGGAGATCCAACTCAACATGTCTGCTCTCTTAGATCTGAAGTCACTCATGCCCTTTGTCTCTCTAGTATCCTATGAAATCCCTTCTTTTCTAGTGTTAATAGACCCAGGATCCTCCAATTGTTTCATAGATACAGTATTTGTAAATAGGAATAGACTTACCCCATACTCCATTCCTCCACTATCCCTCTGTTTGTTTAATGGAACCTCAAACTCCATGGTCACTCAAGCCATAGATCTCTCTATGTGTTTCCCAACTGGTGATATCACTCTGATGATATTCTATGTCACCTCTCTGGATGGTTCTTGCTCCCTTGTTCTAGGACACAACTGGCTCACCCACTACAATCCATTGATTGACTGGGTGTCAAGCAGTATCTCATTCCAAGCACCTGAGCATCCCATGCTAGCACTTCCAAGCTCACCTCAGCAGCCTCCAGAAATCCCTTTCCCAGCTAACTCTGCCTCCTCTGATTCACCACATTTCTTTGACCACAAGGTGCCACCAATCACACTCATCAGCACCCCTGCCTTCACACTTGCCTGTCACCTCCAAGGCTCCATGCAGTTCACACTGATACTCTGCCCCAGGGAAAGCAATCTCCACTCCATCTCTATAAACCCTAAACAAATTGATCTCTCTGGAATCTCTCTGGAGTACCACAATTTTGTAGATGTATTTAGCAAGAGCAAGGCTTCCATGCTGGCTCCACACTGTGAATTCATCCTAAAGATTGACCTGGAGGAAGGGGCCTCTCCACCTATAGGAACTACATACTCCCTTTTCCAATCTGAGCTTCAGTCACTCCAAATATTCCTCAACAAATACCTCACTAATGGCTTCATCTGCCTATCCTCCTCTGCCCATGCTGCTCCAGTATCCTTTGTTTGCAAAAAGAATGGTTCCCTCTGCATCTGCATGGATTTTTGTGGACTCAACAAGATTACAAAGAATGACTGCTATCTGCTTCCCTGCATCTCCAATCTCCTAGACACCCTAAGCTGCACTTGGATTTATACAAAGCTTGATCTCTTGCATGCTTACCACCTAGTCCACATTACTACCAGAGATGAGTGGAAGACCTCCTTCCAAACACACTACAGATCATATGAATGGCTTGTCATGCCTTTCAGTCTCACCAACACCCCCACAGCATTCCAGCAGTTCATCAACTCTATCTTTGCAGATCTCCTCAACATCTCCTTTATTGTCTACCTGGATGATATTCTTATCTTCTCTGAAGACTGTGCAAAACACAAAGAGCATGTCCAGGAAGTACTCCAGTGTCTCCAAAAGCACAGACTTTATGCCAAGCCCAAGAAGTGTGAATTTCACACTGACTCTACAGAATATCTCAGATACCACCTCTCTCTTACTGGACTTTCCATGTCCCCTGAAAAGGTAAAGGCCATTGTCAATTGGCCTGATCCCTAGAAGGTCCAAGACATCCAGTCATTCCTTGGATTCACTAACTTCTATTGGTGTTTCATCACCAACTACTCCAGACTTGTTGTTCCACTCACCCATCTGACTCACAAAGGTACTCTGTGGAATTTCAATGAATCCTGTCACTCTGCTTTTCAGCAGCTCAAGGACACTTTCACCTCTGCTCCCATCCTTACTCACTGGGTCCCTGATACCCTGCTTATTGTCAAGACAGACACCTCTGACTAAGTCATTGCCAGCATCCTTTCCATCAGATGTCCAGATGATGACATTCACCCTGTTGCATTCTATTCCTGCATCCTCTCTGCTCCAGAACTCAACTACAACACTCATGACAAAGAATTGCTTGCCATCTTCAAGTCCTTCTGGACTTGGTGGCACTATTTGAGGGTTCCAATACTCCAATTGATGTTGTAACTGACCATAAAAACTTGGAATACTTTGCCACTACAAAACTCCTCACCTGGCATCAAGCCCAGTGGTCAGAGTTCCTCTCCAAGTTCAACATGGTCATCCAATTCCATCCCAGACAGTTAGGTGCAAAACCAACTCCCTAACTAGATACTGGGATGTCTACTCCAAAGAGGGGGACAGGGACTATGCTCTCATTAACCCCCAGAATTTCTAACCCACCTTCACTCAAGAACAGCTCACATTGTCCTTTATGGCAACTTATCTAGCCACTCCAGTCCTCCAGGTGAGCACACTGTTCAATCCTGAGTTCCTTCACAACAACATCCTTTCCACTCTCCCCTCTGATCCAATCACCTCCATCCATCTGTCCAACCCTGAACCCTCTAATCCCTACTGGACCATCAACTCTGAAGGCTTCCTACACCTAGATGATCATATTTACATCCCTGGCATCAATAATCTCTGCCTCCATGTCCTCCATACAAGCACAACCACCCACTCTTTGGTCACTTTGGACAGAATCAGACATTAGAACTCATTTGTCATGAATACACCTGGCCTGGCATCTGGACTTTTGTCAAGGACTACATCTCAACCTGTACAGCCTGTGCCTGCACTAAAGTCCCCAGACATAAGCCCTACATGCTTCTGAAACAACTTTCAATTCCTGAGAAGCCATGGAATTCAATCTCCATGGACTTCATAGAACAACTCCCCATGTCCTCTGGACATACCACAATCCTCATCATTGTGGACAGACTGTCCAAACAATGTATCTTCATCCTTACCAATGACATCCATGGAGTTAGTGAAACTCTTCCTCCTCCACATGTTCTCCAAGCATGGAGTTCCCTCACACATTACCTCTGATTGAGGCTTGGAGTTCATCTTCCATTTCTTCTGATCTCTCAGCAAGGCTCTGGACATCTGGCTCCATTTCACCTCTGGATACCATCCAGAAGGTGATGGACAAACTGAGTGAATGAACCAAACACTGGAGCAATATCTTCAAATTTATTATAGTAACCAGCAGGACAACTGGTCCAAGCCCCTGCTCCTTGCAGAGTTTGCATACAATAATGCTCCAAATGCTATCACTGGCATCTCTCCATTCTTTACTAACAAAGATTACCATCCAAACATCTCTGTCCATCCTGAATGTGACCTCACCTCCATCTGAGCCCAAGAATACTCTGTAGATCTCAACTCCCTCCATGCCTTTCTCCAAGAAGAAATTGCCACTGCTCAGCAAAGATATCAAGGACCAGTGAATGCCAAACAAACTCTGGCACCAGACTTCAAAGTTGGTGACCACATTTTCATCAAGGCAAAGTACTTCTGCTCCACATGCCCCTCTAAGAAGCTTTCCAAAAAGAATCTAGGTCCTTATAAAATCATCACTCAGGCAGGCAGTCTCTCCTTCACCCTCTGACTTCCAGAAAACATGAAGTCCATTCATCCAGTCTTCCATGTCTCCTGTAATGTTATGTAGCACTAACTGTACTCAACTAGACTTCTTCTTGGGGCTCTGGGAGGTACTCATGAAGAGACTCAATGTCCAGAGTGCAAGAGGAAGAGGACAATCACATGAGTGAGCAAAGTAGTGTGTTTAGATAAACAGAGAACTAGCTAGAGAGTACATGGAGCAATTTAGCTAGTCTTTATAATACAGTTAGAGCAGAGATAAAATAGTAGGTAAACAGACTCCTACCATCACACAGACCTGGATAACAAAGAGGATTGGCTAAGCAAGAACACTGGAATCAAAGCAGCAAGAGGAAAGGCTTAGCAAATAATGAGGAGATTGGAACATGCAATGTTATGAGAGAAACATTGGAGGAGGTTAAGTCCAAGAAGAAGGTCAGTCAAAGAAAAGAGGAGTAATGAGAATGTTCTCCAGGTATAGCACTGCTAGGAAAGAGAAGAAGCTAGTATAGGCAAAAGGGAAAGTGTGGTTGTCTTGAAAGGAGATAAGGAAAAGACTGAGGTGAAGACAGATAACTGTAACATTACCCTCTTTGTACACTTGTAGCCCTGGCACAAGCTCATCAAGATTGGTCCACTCCATTGATGTCTCCATTAGAAATCTCCTCAACTAGATCAAGGTCCCTGACAATATAATCATCAATGAGATGGCCAAGTTGGTCACAGTTACCACAGTAGCAGTGGGGACAGGAGTGGCCTCCATGGCCCCATTGGTTCCAAAGGGGGCATTGAGAGCAGATGCAGGAGATGGGAAGATGGCTGGGAGCTGGGATGTAACAGTGGGGACAGGAATAGGCTGGATAGTCTTGTTTCCAGTGACCAAGCTGGTGGCAGTGGTGGCAACATTGTGCAGAGCAGTCTGAGGCAGGAAAGAGATGGGCAATGGATTGGAGGGTCTGAAATGGAGAGGTTAAGACATGCCCATGGATTGTGGCCCAGTGCAGATCTAGGTAAGTGGGGTGATTGGGAGATGGCACATCCAGGGACAGGATCTGAGTAGTGACATCCTCTTCTGGATCAGGAGGAGGGGAGGCTAAGTGGTCTGTGAGAGGTGGGCAAGGAACAGGGGATGTGGAGCAAGGTATGAGAGGTAAGGGGTGAGAGATGATGAGGTGTTGCTCCAGGTAGTCACTGCATTCATCCTTGGTGAGGGTATAAAAGATAGGTAGAAAAACATTGGAAAGTTCTGTGGGAGATAATAAAAAAATGAACTGGTCAAATCCTAATTCATGTAAGTGATCAAGTGCAGTGATAGGACTAATAGAGAGAGAAGTTATCATAGAGATGTTGAATGTATTGTCTATGTGAGTAGATTTCAGGGAAAGGTAAGTATTGAAAGCCCTTTGAGTATGATAATAAAGCCATATTGCAGAATGGAGAGTAGAATGGATAGGGAACAAAGGAAGGTGCTCCAGGTCATACATAATCAGGGCAGAGTCTCTCCAAGATTGTGGCATAGAGCATGCATCAGGACAGTTCTGGGAGGAGGGCAGGTTGGATTGGACAACAAAGAGCAGGGGGAAGAGACATGTTTTAGTTGATGATAAGACAATGTGGAGGAGGCATGATGGATGGAATGGAGGAGCACTATAGATATAAAGAGGAGGAAGGCACAGATGGTGGTGAGAACAATTCAGAAGGGAATGATGAGGCAATTTATTGTAGGTGCCTGGTTGTCTTGTACTTCTTAAGTAGATCAATGGTGTACACAAGATTTCATTCTGGTTCCCAGGTGTTCTCCAAGGATGCACAGCCTTTCCATTTGATGAGGTATTTTCCTCATCTTCCTATCCCACAATGGGCAAGGATAGTTTCAACCTCATATTGTTCCTCATTGTTGATGGTATCAGGTGGAGAGGATGAAAAGGAGAGATCATGTTCAAGGATGGTCTGATAGGAAGAGAGTTTGGAAGCATGGAATACATTGTGACATTTCCAGGCAAGGTTTGAAAGGACTTCTATGATCTTGAAGGGTCCTACTCTTTTTGAGGATAACTTTCTGGATGGGTATGGGAAGCAGAGGTTAGTGGCTTCAAGCCAAGCCTTGTCCCCAGTCTTCCATGGGCAGAAAATGGAGGAGATGTGTTCCTTCATCAATTGCTGTGTTTTCTGATGTGTGACAAGGGCTTTATCTCATGCCTTGGAGATGAGAGATAGTTGGATTTCTAGGGCAAGGAGGAATATCTTTCCAATTGGTGGATAGGCACAGGGTTGGTATCCCATCATGAGATAGAATGGTGTTTGTTGGATAGAGGAATGAGTGACAGAGTTATGTGAGAATTTGGCAAGAGGGAGGAGGTCTGACCATTGATGCAGTCTGCCTTTGCAGAAGATATGGAGATATGTTTCTAGTTCCTGGTTGACTTGTTTGGTTTCTTCATCAGTTTGTGGGTGGTAAGTGGAGGAGAGTTTGATGTTATAGGATAGGAGTTGGGCAAGTTCCCTTGCACAGGCAGAGGTGAACTGGGGTCCTCTGTTTGAGATACAGACATTGTGGAGGCCAAAATTGGGGAAGATGTTTCTGAAAAAGAGATCTGCTATGCCAGTGGTATCAATTGATTTGGAGCAAGGGAGGAAAATCACCCCCTTTGTAAGACCATGGTTGACCATGACCAAAGCAAAGTCTAGATCATGAATAGGGGGAAGGCCAGAGATGAGGTTGATGGAGATTTGTTGACAGGGGCAGGTAGCAGAGGAGGGAAGTGGAGATAACACAGGGATGGTTGGGTGGGTGTTTACCTTGTTAGCCTGACAGGTGGCACACCCAATGAGGTATTGTCAGACATAGATGCCCATGCCAAGCCACCAGTAGTCCTGTTATAGATGTTGCTGGGTACAAAAGATGCCCTCATGGCTGCCTGTTGGTGAGGAGTATAGAGAGGAGACAAGATAATGACAAGTAGATTCAGGGACATGTAGACCATTCTTGAAGTATAGATTCTGGCCATCATAAAGCCAGTCAGAGGGAGAGGAGTTGTGGAATAAAGGGAAGTTGTCAGCTGCTGCCTCAAGGGCTCTTTTGACAAGAGGGTTGGACAAGGAAGAACAGGTCAGCTTGGATTTGAAGGCAAGATCAAGGGCACAAATGGTAGTACAGTGACCTCAGAAACCCATTCCATGTTAACCTTGATTGGTGATGTGTAAAGCATACTGCCAAACAGCATGGGAATTTCACTTAGCTTGGGTGGAGTTATAAATAGTACATACTATTGGCTACAGGAATGCCCCCTATATCACATGATTTGGATCAAAGGCCATGCAAATATAGCCAAAGTAAAACAGCAACACCATGGAAAGGATTTTTTCACTTTTGAACTGATAACTATGATCTCATCCAAATCATAGAATACTAGCCATTTTTTGTTGGTGCAAACAAAGATATATATATCAGTTGTATGTCTGAGTTTAAAAAAGTTCCCACACTTCTTGATTTTCAACCACCATCATGGTCAAATCTCTTTTTCTCACTCAATAATGTACTATCCTTTTATTGTTTAATACTGGCCATTCTAATGAAGCCATTGTCAAGAAAACTAGTGTCAACCATTCTGCTATATCCAAACATTGCTTCAAATACTCCTCTAGCCAGTTCTTGACCTCTTTGCAAGTGTGCTTGGGATCATTGTCCTGCTAAAAGATGATGTTAGGAGGATTAAGATCATAATACTCCTGGGTTTGGTGGAGTTCATCCTTCAAAATTTGAACATAAAGGTCCCCATTCATCATACCATCAATCTTTGTAGCAAATTCAACTCCCTTCCAAGCCATGCAGCCCCACATAATCACAAAACTCTGTTCAAATTGAAGGATTTTATCTACTAGCTGATCACTAAGTCCCTTATCTGCCCTTTTCCATGTCCATTTATGTCCATCTGACCATAGACAATTGATTTTGGTCTTATTAGATCATATCATCTTGTTTTAGTCTTCTATAGTCCAATCCTTGTTAGCATAAACAAAGTCCTTGCAAGCCTTCTAATGTTTAATAGAGAGAAGAGGGCATTTGAACTTGATCACAGCCTTCATATCAGCATTCTTCAGGTGAAAACAGACTATGATGGCAGAGATTGGCTGATTGATGATGTTAGTAAGGGCTTTGGTCACTTAAACAGCATTTTCAGCTTTTCCAAAGGTGATAAGATACTAGGCATAACAAATATTCATAGGAGAAAGTTTGGAAGAATAACCTCCAATAGCTTTGGGAAGGGTAGAACACTTTTTGGAGTGAAGCTTTGATATAGCAGAAGGGCTGACACCAGTTTACTTGGCAATGGCTTCACCAGAATGGCTAGCATCAAACAATAAGAGAATAGTACTTTATTAAGTAAAAAAAAAGAGATTTGACCATGGTGGTGGTTGAAAATCAAGAAGTGTGGGAACTTTTTTAAACTCAGACATACAACTGATATATATATCTTTGTTCACACCAATAAAAAATGGCTAGTATTCTATGATTTGGATGAGATCCTAGTTATCAGTTCAAAAGTGAAAAAACCCTTTCCATGGTGTTGCTGTTTTACTTTGGCTATATTTGCACAGCCTTTGATCCAAATCATGTGACAGATGAGGCATTCCTGTAGCAAATAGTATGTACTATTTATAACTCCACCAAAGCTAAGTGAAATTCCCATGCTGTCTGGCAGTATGCTTTACATATCACCAATCAAGGTTAATATAGAAAGGGTTTCTGAGGTCACTGTATGTTCAGGTATGATAGAGGACTCAGTATTGTCCATGGAGGTGTCCACTTTGTCCTTCTGAGAGAGGACATCAGCTGAGGCAATTGTGGAGCTGGGGGTGACATCCCAGATAATGTCAAAGTCTTGGAGAAAGATACTTCATCTGGCTTGGCAGCAGGAGAGTTTCTATGGGGTGTGCATATAGGAGAGGTTTTTATGGTCAGTGATGATGGTGATTGGATATCCAGTACCATGGAGGTAGTGGTGCCATTTGTCTAAGATGAGGATAGTGGTGAGGAGTTCTCTATCATATATATCATAGCTACATTCAGCAGATCTCAAGGTTTTGGAGAAGTATGCACAGGGGTGGAGGTCACCATTGGTGTCCAGCTGCATCAATACAGAACCCACCACAGTGAGGGAGGCATCTGACATGATGGTGAACAGTTTAGAAATATCAGGGAGGAGGAGAACAGGGGTGGCAGTGAATACAGATTGGAGATGATGAAAAGCTTTTTCTTGGTCAAATCCCCACAACCAGGGTTGTTTAGTTTGGATGAGGAGATGGAGGGGGGCAGTGATGTTAGAGAAGTTAGGTATGAACTTGTAATAGAAGTTACAAAAGCCAATGAAGGAACAGACTCCCTTGACATTTGATGAAGGGTTTCATTTGGTGATAGCTGAGAGTTTGACCAGGTCCTTCTTGGTGTTACCACTGCCAATGATCATTCCTAGGTATTCCACTTCAGGGACATGGAAGATGCATTTGGAGAGCCTTTGATACCATCATCAATGATTTCAAGTCCATATTTGTCCTCTATGACATCAAGGGGGATGCCAGACATATCCTTGATACACTTTGCCAGATTGTTGATCAAAACAAGAGGGACAAAAGAATCATAGATAACTACCACCTCCAAAACTATGTCCAGAAGTTTTCCAATGCTGTCCTCTGCTCCCAACTTGAGGATTCCTCAGTCATCTGCCAGAAATTTGCCATAGGGTTATATCCTCCCCTCCATTAGTTAATATTCTTGTAAAAAGATCTCCCAGATATCTACAAGAAATGGGTCAAGGATGCCAAAAAGTTCCAAGAACATCTGGAGATGAACAACAACATCCTGAAAGGGAATGATTGTTCCTTCCTCTCCTCTTCCTCCTGTGTCAGAGACCTCAATGCTATGGACATTGATTCTCTCCAACTTTCCCCAGTTGAAATGGTTTGCTGCCTATGTGACTGCCTTTGCTTCATCTGTAAGAAACAAGGATGTTCAATATGAAACCATGGAAACTACCCCAACTGAAATTGCATCCAACACCCTCCACCACTATTCAAGCCACCAAAACCACCCAGCTCTCTAAACTAGCACAATATGTCCACAGCCTCAAGGCTAAGGTGAAGGAACCCCAGCAAATCATGCAGGTACTTCATGCCTGTTTTAATAATGAAGTTGACAAAGAAGTTCAATCCACTACCATAGTCGAATATGAGGATTTTTGAAAAGGAAGGATATCTTGACATCTCCCCTTCCCAACTCCCTAGCTCCTGTACTATTAGCAAAACCATCTGAAAGAACAATACAAGTTTGTTTGACCCTTTTCCATGGAGCCAAAACTGTCAACACCTTTGCCCTGATTGATTGTGGGGCAACTGGAAGCTTTATTGACCAGTTGCTTGTTCAATGACTCTCCCTACCCACCAGACCCCTTCCCAAGCCCATGAGAGTGTACAATGTGGATGGAACAGAAAACCAACTTGGTACCATCAAAACTAAGGCCTCTGCCTATCTCTCCTTCCTAGATCACATGAGACCCTTGACCTGATGGTTGTTGGCTGTGGATGCTCCCAAGTAATCATGGATATGCCTTGGTTATGAGCACATAACCCTAAGATAGATTGGATCTCCAGAACCTTGTCCTTCCCTGACATTTCTCATCTGACTCACAAACTCTTCAACACTATCTCCACCTGATACCTCTTGTATTGGCTAGGTATTGATTCTGATAAGAAGATCTCCTCCAAATTAAAGAAGCAAGAGGCCTGGTTAAATGGGGAATATATCTGCAAGATGATCCTCTCCCCTGAAATGGCTAGCCAAATCCCAAAAAACCAGAAGGTCCTTTCAGACACCTTCTCCTCCTTCTCAGATGTCTTCACCAAAAAGACTCACAACCTCCTTTCCCCACCTCACCCCTTCAATCATGCTATTGAGTTAAAGAACTCCTTTTCCCCTTGGTTCATGAAGACCTACCCATGGAACCCCCAGGAACAAGAGGCTTGCAAAGCCTTTGTTGAGGAGCACCTAAAGACTGGCTGCATTGTTCCATCCAAATTCCCCCAAGCATCCCCTTTCTTCTTTGTCCCCAAGAAGGACAGCTCTCTCTGCCCCTGCCAGGACTACTAATATCTAAACAAACATACTGTTAAGAACACCTATCCTCTTCCTCTCATCTCCAATCTTGTAGACAAGCTGAAGAACTTGACCATCTTCATCAAGTTTGATGTCTGATGTGGGTATAACAACATCCACATTTGTCCTGAGGACACCTGGAAGGCTGCTTTCATCAACCCTCTTGGACTTTTTGAACTGACTGTCATGTTTTTTGGCCTTTGCAACTTGCCAGCCATGTTTCAAGCATTCATGAACCACTCTTTCCACAATCTCATTGCTGAAGGGTGGTTGGTAATCTACATGGATGACATCCTGATCCACTCCTCTGATCTCTCTATTCATCATGCCTGTACCAAATGTGTCCTAGAATAAATGCACAACCTACACTTATCCTTGAAACTTTCCAAGTGTACCTTTGATGTCCCAGAGATGGAATACCTTGGGATGATCATTGGCAGTGGTAATGCCAAGATGGACCCAGTCAAACTCTCTGCCATCACCAAATGGAATCCCCCATCCACTGTCAAAGGAGTGAACTCCTTTATTGGGTTCTGTAACTTTTATCAAAAATTCATTCCCAACTTTTCAACTATCACTGCCCCTCTACACCTCCTCACCCAAGCTAAACAACCATGGTTATGGAGACCTGACCAGGAATCTGCCTTCTGTCACCTCCAATCAATCTTCACAGCTGCCCCTGTTCTATCTCTCCCCAATGTTTTCAAACCATTTACTGTCATGTCTGATGCCTCTCTCACAGCAGTGGGTGCTGTACTAATGCAGCTGGATGCCAATGGTGACCTCCACCCCTGTGCATACTTCTTCATAATGCTAAGCTCTGCCAAACACAACTACAACAATTATGACTAAGAACTTTTGGCTACCATCCTTGCTCTAGATGAATGGCATTACTATTTTTGTGGCACAGGCCACCATGTCACTGTTGTCACCAATCATAAGAACCTTTCCTATATGTGTGCCCCACAGAAATTATCCTGCCACCAGGCCAGGTGGAGTATATTCCTCCAGGATTTTGATGTCATCTGGGATATCACCCCTGGATCGATGGCCCCTGCTGATGCCCTCTTACACAAGGATGACATAGATACTTCCCTTGACAATACCCACTCCTCCATCATACCTGAACATATGGTGATCTGTGCCCTTAATCTCTCTCTCCAATCCAAATTAGCCTATTTCTCTGCATCTGTTAAACTCAATGTCTGGATGATCTCTGAGGAACTCCAGGTGCTGGAGTTTGGTTGGATGGGACTTCAGAGGAGGTTTGAAGGTAAGTCATTTAATGACTTAAGTGGTCAGAGTGAAGAATGTCAAGTTCTACTGAGGGTCAGAGTGAGGGAGAACATTGAGCTAAGTTGATATTCAAACTGGAGAATACATGACAGAGTACTATGGAGTTTATATATGGAGGAGAAGATGGATTAGTAAGTTGGAAGTATGTATGTACTGGAGGATCAGAGGTGGAGGATACTGGAGCACAGGTATTTGAAGTCCTGACTAATGTAAGAATGAATTGTAAGTGTCTGAGTAAGGAGATTGGTAACAAGGTTAGAAACTAAGATACAAGTCAAAAGAGATTACTACAAGTATGTGTCTGAACAGGAGGGACAGGAAGTGGACCAGAGTCATTATGGAGGTATACTGGAGATGGTGTGGAGGTGGTATGGGAGTGGTATGAGATTGGTGCAGAGGTGCTGGACTTGGACTTGGAAGTCCAGGATATAACAGTATCCCCCTCTTAAACCTGAACCCTTAAAGGCCATTGAGGATCTTGTGACACTGTGGGTGCACAGAGTTGAAAAGAAGAAAATGTGGAGCATAGTCACATCAGGTGGAGTAAGGTCTGTGCTTCTCTGGGTATCAGAGATGGAAGTCCAAAATGAGTTCCAAAGTGTGGCCAAGTTCCATTGGTAACAACCAAGAGGTTTCTTCATTGGTTCCTTCATAACCTGACCAATGGATCAGGTACAGGAGTTTGCAGTCCCTACATCAGTGGTCTATTTTTGAATCCAAGATTTCAGAAATTTTGTATTCAGGTTTGCCATCAACCTCAACTGGAGGTGAAGGTGGTTGTATATGGTTTGGAATGGTATTTGGGATGGAGGGTTCCAGTTGGGAGATGCTACAGTTATCTATCTTCACCTTAGTCTTTTCCTTATCTCCTTTTGACTCAACCATGCTTTTTCTTTTGCCTATACTAGCTTCTTCTCTTTCCTAGCAGTGCTATATCTGGAGAACATTCTTGTCACTCCTCTTTTCTTTGACTGACCTTCTTCTTGGACTTAACCTCCTCCAATGTTTCTCTCATAATGTTGTGTGTTCTGATCTCCTCATTATTTGCTAAGCCTTTTCTCTTGCTGGTTTGATTCCAGTGTTCTCACTTAGCCAATCCTCTTTGTTATCCAGATCTGTGTGGTGGTAGGAGTCTGTTTATCCTCTGTTTACCTACTATTTTATCTCTGCTCTAACTGTATTATAAAGACTAGCTAAATCACTCCACATATTCTCTAGCTAGTTCTCTGTTTATCTAAATGCACTACTTTGCTTACTTGTGTGATTGTCCTCTTCTCTTTGCCCTCTGGACATTGAGTCTCTTCATGAGTACCTCCCAGAGCCCAAAGAAGAAGTCCAGTCAAGTACAGTTAGTGCTATATAATGTTACAAAAGAACTAGCTTGTCCCTTTGACTCTTCCCTTGCAAAGTAAGTCACCATAGCTGACCAGCTGAATCCCAGAAGATAGATTGCTGGATCCTCCTCCAATCCTAGCCCATTCCCTTGCTCCTCTCATGCCCAGAGAACCTTAAGACTGTACCTTGCCCACCAGGAGACCTCTCCTTTACCAGACCCTGCACAAGAGGAAGAATCCCCAGATGAAGAACCACTTTTCCCAGTCCCCCAGAACTACCAGACAATTGTCTACTCTGGTCCAACCAGACCACCCTCACCAATTGCTGTTGACCCACCCACTTGCACTCCTTCCCAAGTTACCATGACAACAATACCAAAGCCTATCAAGTTGAAGTCCACCCTCCTTGCTGATTTCTCTAGCAAGAAAGCATCATGGTGGATCAACACCATGAAAGGACACTTCAATGCCAACACCTCCATCTTCACCTCTGATCCCCCTAAGATCTACATCTCTTGAACAAGATGGAAGGAGGACCTGGTGTTCATTTTGCTGAAAAGTGGTATGCCATCATCCAGAACTCCACCACCAAGAAGGAAGATAAAACCTTCAACAAGATTGTCAATGACTTCAACTCTATCTTTGTCCCTTATGATGTCAAGGGAGATGCCCAATGTACCCTTGATACTCTTTTCCAGACTGTCAAGTGAAACAAAAAGGACAGAAGGATCATTGATGACTAATGTCTCCAAGACTATGTCCAAAAGTTCTTCAACACTGTACTCCACTCCCAGCTCAAAGATCCCATTGTCATTTGCCAGAAATTTGCCAAGGGGCTGTTTCCTCCCCTCTGCCAGTTAATCTTCTTGCAGAAAGACCTTCCTGACATCTATGAAATATGGGTCAAAGATGCCAAAAAGTTCCAGGAACATCTGAAAATGAACAACAACATCTTAAAGGGGAATGATTGCTCCTTCTCATCCACATCTTCCTCTCACACCAGAGATCCTAACACCATGAACATCAACACTCTCAACCTCTCCAGTAGAGAAGGTCCACTGCCTATGCAACCACCTCTGCTCCATTTGCAAGAAACAGGGATGTTCTACTCATAACAATGGAAACTACCCCAACTGAACTTGCAACCCACCTCCTCCCACCACCATTCATGCGACCAAAATGGCCCAACCCTCCAAACTGGCACAATATGTGTGCAGTCTGAAAGCAAAGGGGAAGGAATCCCAACAGATCATGCAAGTACTTTGCACCTGCTTCAACAACAAGGTCAAAAAGGAGATTCAATCCACCACCATCATAGAAGATGAGGATTTTTGAAAAGGAAGGATGTCTGGATGTCTCCACTTCCTCAGTCCCTAGCTCCAGTACTACTAGCAGAACCCTCTGAAAGAACAATACAAGTTCATTTGACCCTTTCTCACAGAGCAAAAATCATCAACACTTCAGCCCTAATTGACTGTGGAGCCACTGGAAATTTCATCAACCAGTTGCTTGTCCAATGACTATCTTGCCTCACTCAACCCCTCTCTAAACCAACAAAAGCATATAATGTGGACAGAACTGAGAATTGACTTGGAACCATCAAAGCCAAAGCCTCCACCTGCTTCCTTTTCTGACTATAGTGAAACCTTCAACCTGATGGTCATAGATTATGGACACTCCCAAGTGATCCTAGGGATGCCCTGGTTGCAAGCTCATAATCCAAAGATCAACTGGATTTCTGGAATCCTCTCCCTTCCTGATCCCTCTTGCCCTACTCACAAACCCTTCAACACTGTCTCCACTCAATACCTGATATACTGGCTGGGTGCAGACCCTGATAAAAAGATCTCCTCTCAACTGAAAAAGTGAGAAGCCTGGTTAAATGGGGAGTGTATCAACAAGACAACCCTCTCCACCAAGATCACTAGCCAAGCCCCAAAGGACCAGAAGACCCTCCCAGAAGTTTTCTCCACCTTTTCTGATGTCTTTGTTGAAAAAACCCATGAACTTCTTCCCCCACCTCACCAATTTGACCATGCCATTGAATTGAAGAACTCCTTCTCCCCTCACATCACAAAGACCTACCCCCCAAATCCTCAGGAACAAGAAGCATGCAAAGCCTTCATTGAAGAACACCTAAAGACTGGTCATATTGTCCCATTGAAATCTCCTCAAGCCTCATCCTTCTTCTTTGTTCCAAAAAAGAATGGTTTCCTTCATCCCTGTCAGGATTATTGATATCTGAACAAGCATACTGTCAAGAACACCTACCCTCTCCCCCTCATCTCCAATCTTGTTGACAAGCTCAAGGACTCTACCATCATCACTAAGTTTGATGTCTGCTGGGGATACAATAATATTCACATTCATCCTGAAGATACCTGGAAAACCACCTTCATTACCCCTTTAGGTCTGTTTGAATCTACTATTATGTTCTTTGGCCTATGTAACTCCCTGGCTACATTCCAAGCCTTCATGAACCACTTCTTCTGAGATCTCATTGCAGAAGGATGGCTAGTCATCTACATGGACAACATCCTGATTCATTCCTCTGACCTCTCCACCCACCATGCTCATACTAAGTGTGTCCTGGAATAGATGCATAATCTGCACCTATCCCTGAAACTCTATCTTCTTTCTTGGTGATGGAGTTTTGCATGATAGTGTATCATTTTTTGGCAAAGTGAATGCCCAGGCCTCCTCCCATCTTGTTCAAGAGGGTGTAGATTTTTGAGGAATTGGTAGTGAAGATAGAGGAGTTGGCATTGAAATGCCCTTTCATGGCATTGATCCACCATGATGCCTTCAATCTCCAGAGAAATCAGGAGGAATGGTGGACTTGAGTTCAATAGATTTGGGTGTTATTGACATGGCTACCAGGGAGGATGTGCAAGTTGGTGGGTTGACTGGGATAGGCAAAGATGGTCTAGCAGGACCTGAGTAGATGATGGTTGGATAACTTTGTGGGATTAGAAAGAGTGGTTCTTCATCTGAGGAATCTTCCTCCTGGGCAGGGTCTGGGGGAATGAGGTCTCTTGGTGGGTGAGGTGCAACCTGAGTGCTCTTTTGGTGTGGGTGGAGCAAGGGAAGGTGCTGGGATTGGAGGAGGAATCAGCAATCCTCCTTCTGGGGTTCAGTTGATCAGATATGGTGACTTACTTCCTGACAGAAGAGTTGGAGGGACAAGCTAGTTCTTTTGTAACATCTGTACAGCATTGATAATGCTTGATGATACCTTCTTCCTAAACTTCTTGGAGGTACTCATGAAGAGACACAATATCCAGGAGTTAGGCAATTAAAGTGATCACATGAGTGAGCAAAGCAGTGCATTTAAATAAATGGAGAACTAGCTAGAGTTACAGTGAGTATCTAGTTAGTTCTTATACTATACAAAGTACAGTTTAGGGCAAGCATAGAACAATGACAAACAATAAGGAATAAGGGATGCATCACCACCACATGGATCAATAGAGTAAAAGGAATGGCATAAGCAAGAATTCACAACTCAAACTTGCAAAATAAGAGCTTAGCCAATCAATTGGAGATATGGAACATGCAATACTACAAGAGAAGTGTTGTAGGAGGGAGAAGTCCAGTAATAAAGTCAATCAAAGAATAAGGGGATGACAAGGATATCCTCAGGGTATAACACAGCAATAAAGGAGAAGAAATTGGTGTGAGCAAACAGGAATGAATGGTCATGTTGGAATGTTATTAGGAAAAGACTGAGATGAAGATGGACAATTGTAACAGATATTCTTGTCACAGAGTTCCACTTCCTTGTGGAACTATTAGTTGCTTTCCTGGATTATATTATTGGTGAGTACTATCTTTAAGACTTTCCCTGGCTACTCTGACCAAGCTGTAGCACATAAGAATGCTCATGAAATTGCACATATCTCACATTGAGACATGAGTCTCATGAATCTTCTTCTCATCATGCAAATGGAAGGATGCAGCTGCCATGAGAACTGGATGACCATCCTATCAGTCCACAGTGGTCATTCATTGAAAAGGAATATACAAGGGCTCCAGTGGCACAGGGTGCTTGCAGACTGGGAGTATGCAGCTGTCCTTCCAACAGCCACCAAAAAGGTCATCTTTAATGTGCTGCAAATCAGCATCCCATGTCAGAGCACCAAGTCAGACAACTATGTCCTTGTCAAAAACTACAAGCAACCTGGGCTAGTGCAAGTATCAATTCCATTATCACAACTCACCCATGAGGATGAGATCATTGCCCTGAGTGCTCAGGATCAGAACAAGGATATATGCAAAACAAACAACTTGAATCCATTGCACCATACCACAAGCCCAGTCTTTGTGCACAAAACTCACACAACTCACAATAAGTTGCAGGGAATCTGGTCTTGGATGTCTGCTGAACTTGTGATGGTGGGTCTGGAGCAACCTGTTGTTCATAACTCATTCTACAATCTGGAATTGTTTTTTTTACATCCTTGTCAGACTATGTGTTATGCTTGATAAACCTGGCAAAGTGAAACCTGACAAAGTCCTCACCAAGCACTTCAATAAGCTTTTCAACACTTTCAAGCC
>JBBPKJ010000546.1:0-21904 GCA_038089195.1 Brasilioporus rufonigricans | reverse complement strand
TCCAGGTCTGTTTGTCCTTGCCCTTCATCTCACCTTTTTTTCACCTTTGTCTTTCTTGTCCTTTTTGCCCTTGCCCTTATTTTTGCTGCACATGGGTCTACCTTTGGAGTAGCAATCTTTGGTGCAGTGACTAGATATGTTGCAATTGGTGCAGAAGGGTTGGCCAGGTATCAGTACATGGCTGAGTCTGGTGTTGTTGTTTTTTGACTTCAGATTGTGGATAGTGGTAAAGGTAGCAGATGAGGTCAATTGGATTGTGTGTACACCATATTCATCTCTGATTCATCATTCTATTTCTGTTGATGTATATTGCTCTGGTAGTGTGGTGAACACATAGTTCCATGTTGGGGGCATGGATATCCATAGAAAGCAGGCAAATAGTTCATCTGTGATGTCATGGTTCATCAGGATAAGGTCCTGCCTGTATCCTTTCATTTTGGCTATGTGTGTGGTGATAAGCAATGTGATGGTCATTGTCCAGTCTGTCACTGTTGTTCCTGCATATAGACATCATGTCTCTTCCCATATTTCTGCAGCAGATTGGAGGTGTCCTATCTGGGCAGTGACCTCCTTGGTCATTGTTGCTGTCAGGACTGAGCAAACAAATATATTTGCCCTTGCCCAGCAGATATTCTGGGATTGGGTGCTTGGTTCAGGTGGTAGGAAGTTGGGGGTTAGGTATTGGTGGAGCAAGGTGGTCTGTAGTGCTCATTGTACTGCCATGGACCATATGATGTAATTTAATCTGTTGAGTTTGGGTTTGACATGGGTAAGGTGGGTGTATTTGGATGTATCAATGGATTTTTCATCTTTGTCTGATGTTGGTTCATCAATGATAATTGGATGGGATGATGGTGAACAAGAGTTGGTATGTGAGGGGGGCAGCAGGATGCCTGCAGCCTGGTTGGGCATGAATTTGGCTGGGTGGAGGATATCCATGCTGCCTTGTTGGTGGCCCATGTGGCCTTGTGATGTGTATCAGGACATGGTTTGGTTCCTGGACATGGGTGGCTCTGCTGGATGCCTAGATTTGTGGTGAGGAGTGGGTATTCTAAGTAACCTGCACTAGGCAGGGCTCATAACCTGTTAGAGACTGGGAAAGCTAGAGCATAGGGACAGTAAATCCTAGGTACATCAGTATGTGAGGTAATGACAGTGGGTGTGGATGCAGCTTACCTCCAGTCAAGTGATGGTAGACTGGAGGGAAGATGCAGCACAGTGTAATGTGTAGTAAATGAGCAGTGTCCATATATGGTAATCAAGTGAGTGTAGCATGAAAAATGGTAGTTATGTATGATATGACAGGCTGATCTCCAACAATGACATCATCAGGGTAGAAGGCAACAAGAAAATAGAAGAAGGAAGCAAAAGCAAATGGAAAAGAGTGATCATAGCAGAAGATAACAAGGAAAAGACTAGACCAAAGATGAATAACTGTCACAGCAGTCAGTGGCAGGAAAGGAACAGGAGATGGTGAGAAAGGTCTGAAAGGGAGAAGAGAGGATGTGTCCATGGGCAGTGGTCCAATGCAGATCAAGGTACATAGGATGGTTTGGGGATGGTACATCTGAGGATAGGAGCTAGATGGCAATGTTGCCCTCAAGATCAAGGGGAGGAGAACCCAAGCAGTCTGTGAGAGGAGGGCAAAGGATAGGGGATGGGGAATGGGGTATGAGGGGTAGGGGACAAGAGGAAATAAGGTGGTGCTCTAGGTAGTCACTGCATTCATCCTCAGTAAGGGTATAAAAGATAGGTAGGAAAATGTCAGAGAGTTCTGCAAGTGGTAACCAAGAAATGAACTGATCAAATTCTAATTTATGTAAGTGATATAGTGTGGTGATGGGGCCAACAGATAGAGAGGTTATCATAGAAATGTTAAACACATTGTCTATATGAGTGGATTTCAGGAAAAGGTAAGTATTGAAGGCCCTTCAAGTATGATGATAAAGATGTATTGCAGAGTGGAGAGTAGTTTGATCAGGGAATGAAGAAAGATGTTCCAGATTATACATAATTGGGGCACTCTCCAGGATCCTGGCATAGAGAATGCAGCAAGACAATTCCAGCAGTAAGGAGGGTTGGATAGAATGAGTAATGGCAGGGGGAAGAGATATATCAAGCAATGGGGTGGTAGTGGTGGTGAGAGTGGTGGTGGGTGGCAAGAAGGGCTGAGGCAATGAAAAGGAGAGCAGCACAAATAAAGGCAAAGCAGATCCAGATAAGAGTGGGAAAGCAGTCCATCAGATGTCCAGGGACAGCTTGTATTCATCTAATAGTTCCTGGACATTGGTAAGGTTTGATTCAGATTTCCATGTGTTCTTTGATGGGGCATAGCCTTGCAATTTGATGAGGTATTTTTGTTGTCTTCCTATCCCATGACGGGCAAGGATGGCCTCAACTTCATACTATTCTTCATCATTGACTATATCTGGGGGGAAAGGGGAAGTTCAGTCCATGTTCTTGGGTAATTCAGTAGGAAAAGAGTTTGGATGCATAGAACATGTCATGGCATCTCCAAGAGAGAGGAAGTTTGAGGTGGAATGTGAGGTTGGAGAGGACTTGGGTGATTTTGAATGGTCCTACTCTTTTTGGGAATAACCTCTTGGATGGGGAAGGGAAGCAGAGATTAGTGGCTTCTAACCAAACTCTATCACCAACCTTCCAGGGACAGAAGGTAGAGGCAATGCATTCCTTCATCAGTTGTTGGATCTTCTGATGTGCAGCCAGTGCCTCATCTTGTGTCTTGGAGATAATGGACAAGCAGGTTTCTAAAGGTCTTCCCAAGGGGTGGGTAGGAGCAGGATTGGTAGCCCATCATGAGCAAAAATGGCAATTGGTTGGTAGAAGAGTGGATGGCAGAGTTGTGGGAGAATTTGGCCATGGGAAGAAGATCTACCCATTGATTGGGTCTTCCTTGGCACAAAATGTGGAGGTAGATTTCTAGTTCTTGATTTACACATTCAGTTTCTCTGTCTGTCTGGAGATGACAAGTGAAGGAGTTTGATATTGTAGGAGAGGATTTGAGCAAGTTCTCTGGCAAAGGCAGAGGCAAACTGGGGACCTCTATTAGAGATGCAAACATCATGTAGGCTGAAGCAAGGGAATATGTGTTTGAAAAAGAGATCTGCAATGCCAGCAACATCAATAGGTTTGGAACAAGGGATGAAAATTATTCCCTTTGTAAGACCATGATTGTTATGCCTGGCCTTAGTAGAGTCAGGAGTAGCCCTTCCAAGTAGCCCTTCCTGGGCAATAGATGTCTGGGAGCATCAGAAGGCTCCTGGGGTTGACACAGATGTCTAGGTCAAAGGTTCATTGGGTTCACAGTTGAGGATATTGTTGATAAAGACTAAGGATGAGGCCATGATGGAGGGAGTAAATGGGTTGGAGGTCCACTTGGAAGTGGAACAACAACTTAGAGGATCAAATGGTTCAAGGGGACATTGTGAGAAAGAACTATGGGATAACAAAGGGAGATCTAGGTTAAGGTTACAGGGTATGGAGCTATGGCTTATATAGGTACAAGGAGTGAGCATGGACCAAGTTAAGGGTAGGCATAGAAGATGAATGACTAAGAGGAATGAGTCAAGGGTTCTAAGAATAGAGAGATGAGTCAGATATAAGTGATAAGTAACAAAGAGACAATGAGTCAATGGGAAAAAGAAGTATGAGTTAGGATAGATGTTGGTACCCAAGAAGATAAGTGGAGATCTATGATGAATGAAGATGAGTCAGAGATAGGATCAAAGGAAATGATGGGTCATGTTACAATTTTCCTTGTACATCGAGATACATTCATTATTTCCTTTTGTCATGACCACGCGTTCCCCTTCGCTTACACCTCTTATGACTCCTTCCTCGCTATATTCTATGCAGACAATGTCCTCTTGACCTCTCTTTTCTAACTGTCTTGTACTTGGACTAATCCCTCCTACAACACTTCTCTTACAGTGTTGTGTATTCTGATCTCTTCATTGATAGCTAAGCTCTTAGTCTTGCCGGTTCGATTCCGGCTTTCTCGCTTAGCTAATACTCGTTGTCTTTGTTGTCTTGGTCCAAGCGCAGGTAGATCCTCATTTACCTTTATTTACTTTCCATTCTGACTCCGCCTCAATTGTACTATATCAATTAGCCTGGTAGTTGTTCTTGTCCCTTAGCTAGTTTTATGCAATTCAGTGCACTACTTTGCTCACTCAGCATGATCCTTGTCTCCAAACCTTGCTCTCCAGACATTGTGTCTCTTCGTGAGTACCTCCTGGCGTCCAAGAAGTCTAGTCTTGAGCATAGAAGTGCTCTCAACATTACAAAAGAACTAGCTCGTCCCTCCGACTCTTCCCTTGTGAAGTAAGTCACCATAGCTGACCAACCCAACCCCAGACGAAGGATTGCTGGATCCTCCTCCAATCCCTCTCCCACCCCTCGCTCTGTCCATGCCTCTAGGGCCCTGAGAACCCTCCTTGCCAGTCGATCACCTGCTCCATCTGCCGAACCTCTTCCTGCCGAGGAAGACTCTGATATAGAGATTGAAGATCTCCCTGACGCCCAACCACTGTCTACCACTGTTGTCCATAACCCAGGAATCTTTTCCCCAATCGCAGTCACCCCCCCAAGTCGCCCATCGTCCCCTGTCACCATAACTACCACCCCGAAACCCATTGAGTTAAAATCCACCCTTCCTGCCGATTTCTCTGGTGAACCCGAGAAAGCAGCATGGTGGATCAGCGCCATGAAAGGCCACTTCGAGGCCAACAACACCATCTTCTCATCCAACCCCCCGAAAATTTATACCCTCCTCAACAAGATGGGAGGAGGAGCTGGTGTCCACTTCGCTGAAAAGTGGTACCACTTGATGCAAGACCCTGCCACTAGAAAGGAAGACAAGACCTTCGATAAAGTAGTCGAAGACTTTAGCTCCATTTTTGTCCCTTACGATGTTGAGGGAACTGCCAGACAAACCCTCGACACACTTCGACAGGAAGTGGTCCGAAACGAGAAAGACCCTCGGATCATTGATGACTATAAACTCCAGGACTACGTCCAGGGTTTTTCCACAGCTGTTCTTCGCGCTCACCTCGAAGATAAAGAAACCATTTGCCTAAAGTTCGCCAGAGGGCTGTATCCCCCTCTTCGCCGTCTCATCTTCTCCCAAACGACCCTTCCTGATACCTACAATAAATGGGTCAAGGATGCGAAGAAATTCACCAAGCACCTCGAAATGGACAACAACTTTCAGAAAGGGAACGACCGTTCCATCTCCTTCCGCACCCCTACCTGTACTAGAGACCCCAACGCCATGGACATAGATGCTCTCAACCTGTCCCCCGTAGAAAAAGCATGCTGCCTATGCGATCGTCTTTGTTTCATCTGCAAGAAGGCTGGCTGCTCCACTCACAACCACCCCAACCAAAACCAATCTCGAGGGAGATGTCCTCCCTCTATTCCATCCTCCTCCAGAATCCGAACTGTTGAGACCGCCCAACCCTCTCAACTCGCACAATACGTGCGCAGCCTAAAGGCTAAGGGCAAGGACCCCCAACAGATCTTACAAGTCCTCCATGCCTGCTTCGACAAAGCAGAAGAAGAACCTGCCGAAGAAGTTCGTTCCTCCACCTTAGTTGATGAGGATTTTTGAACAGGAAGGATGCCTCAACGTCTCCCCTTCCTCATGTCATAGCTCCTGTACTTTTAGCAGAACCGTCCGGAAATACTATCCGAATCCGTTTGACTATCTCCCATGGAGCAAAAACTGTCGACACCAGCACCCTGATTGACTGTGGAGCCACTGGAAATTTCATTGACCAAACCCTTGTTCAACGACTGTCCTTGCCTACTCAACCCCTTCCTAAACCAATTGCCGCATACAACGTAGACGGAACTAAGAACCAATCTGGATCCATCAAAGCCAAGGCATCCGTTCACCTAGCCTTCCCCAACCATGAAGAGACGATTGACTTGTTGATAGTAAACTGTGGGCACTCCCAAGTAATCCTAGGGATGCCCTGGCTGTGCTCTCATAACCCCAAAATCGACTGGACCTCAGGAACACTCTCTCTTCCCAACCCCTCTCGCCCCAGTCGAAAGACGTTCAACACCACCCCCACCAGATATTTGATGCGATGGCTGGGAGTCAATCCAGATAAAAAGATTGCCACTAGATTGAAGAAAAGAGAAACTTGGCTAACCGGGGAATCCATCTGTAAAACAACTCTCTCTACCGAAATCGCTAGCCAAGCCAAGATAGACCAGAAACCCCTCCCAGCTGTCTTCTCATCTTTTGCAGACGTTTTCGCGGAAAAGACCCATGACCTCCTCCCACCCTCACGCCCCTTTGACCATGCCATCGAGTTGAAGAACTCCTTCGCCCCTCGAGTCACCAAAACCTATCCTCTTAACCCCCAAGAACAGGAAGCCTGTAAGATGTTTGTTGAAGAACATCTTAAGACTGGTCATATCGTACCCTCCAAGTCCCCTCAAGCATCTCCCTTCTTCTTTGTCCCAAAGAAGGATGGCTCTCTTCGTCCCTGCCAAGACTATTGCTACCTAAACGAACATACAGTCAAGAACGCGTACCCCTTACCCCTCATCTCTGACCTAGTCAATAAACTGAAGGACTCAACCCTTTTCACTAAGTTCGACGTTCGATGGGATTACAACAATATCTGTATCCGTCCTGAAGACACGTGGAAAGTGGCCTTTATCACTCCTCTAGGGTTGTTTGAACCCACAGTCATGTTCTTTGGACTTTGCAACTCTCCAGCAACCTTTCAGGCCTTCATGAATCACTCCTTTCATGACCTTATAGCCGAAGGGTGGCTCGTAATCTATATGGATAACATTCTGATCCATTCCTCTGACCTTGCTACTCATCACAATCATACCAAAAAAGTCCTAGAATGCCTGCGCAATCTCCACCTTTCCTTAAAACTCTCCAAGTGCACCTTCAACGTCCCTGAAGTGGAATACTTAGGGATGATTGTTGGCAGCAGCAGTGCCAAAATGGACCCTATCAAACTCTCCGCCATAATGAAATGGAATCCCCCCTCTAACGTAAAAGGAGTTCGTTCCTTCATAGGTTTCTGTAATTTTTATTGCAAGTTCATTCCAAACTTCTCCAACATCGCGGCCCCCCTCCATCTCCTGACTACAGCCAAGCAACCCTGGCTTTGGGGCCCAGACCAGGAATCCGCCTTCCGATCTCTCCAGAAAATCTTTACCGCAGCCCCTGTCCTCCTTCTCCCTGATGTCTCGAAACTGTTTACCCTCATGTCTGACGCTTTGCTCACAGCGGTGGGTGCTGTATTGATGCAGCTGGACGCCAATGGTGACCTCCACCCCTGTGCGTACTTCTCCAAGACCCTGGGTTCTGCTGAACGAAACTACAACATCTACGACCGAGAACTCCTTGCCACTATCCTTGCTTTAGACGAATGGCGACACTATCTTTGAGGAACTGGTCATCTGGTTACCATCGTCACCGACCATAAAAACCTATCCTACATGCGAGCCCCCCAGAAGCTTTCATGCCGACAAGCACGATGGAGTATCTTCTTACAGGACTTTGATATTGTCTGGGATGTCACCCCTGGTTCCAAGATGGCCCCAGCGGACGCCCTATCTCGAAAAGATGAAGTAGACACCTCCCTCGACAACAGCGAAGTAGCAATCCTCTCTGACCATGCAGTCATCCGTGCCCTTGATGTATCCCTTCAGTTTAAACTAACCTGCTCCTCCGCTTCTGACCCCCTCGTTAAACAAGCCCTCAACACAATTGCTGACAACACATCCTTATTTTGAAACTCTCTCCCCTCCGACTGGTCCTACGATGGCCAGAACTTGTACTTCAAAGATCGCCTCTATATCCCAGACACTGCCCAACATGACCTCGTCTCCTCCCTCCACTCCTCCGCCACGGGTGGTCATGAAGAGGTTTTCTGCACCCAGCAATGACTTCAACAAAACTATTGGTGGCCTGGCATGGGCACCTATATACGCTGCTACATTGCCGGATGTGCTGTCTGCCAAGCTAACAAAGTCAACACCCATCCCATTGTCCCCTCCCTCTCACCCCTTCCGACCTCTGCTACCCGCCCCTTCCAACAGATCTCTATGGATTTGATCTCTGGCCTTCCTTCTGTTCGCGGCCTGGACTCTGTATTGGTCATGGTCGACCATGGCCTTACGAAGGGGGTAATTTTCCTTCCTTGCTCAAAATCTATAGATGCCGCCGGTATTGCAGATCTCTTTTTCCGACATATATTCCCTCACTTCAGCCTACACGACTCCTGCATTTCTGATAGAGGCCCTCAGTTTGCCTCCGCCTTTACTCAAGAACTTGCCAGACTCCTCTCCTACGACGTCAAACTCTCCTCCGCCTATCACCCCCAGACCGATGGAGATACCGAACGAGTCAACCAGGAACTGGAGACGTATCTCCGCATCTTCTGCGAAGGAAGACCCCACCAATGGCTCGATCTCCTTCCTCTCGCCGAATTCTCACACAACTCCACCACCCATTCGTCCACCCACCAAACGCCATTCTATCTCATGATGGGATATCAACCCCGCACCTACCCTCCAATCAGAAGAACCTTCCTCCCCACCCTAGAAACCTGCTTATCTCTCATCTCTAAGGCACGAGATGCAGCCCAAGCAGCACATCAGAAAACTCAACAATTAATGAAAGAGCGCATCTCCTCCACCTTTCGCCCCTAGAGAGTTGGGGACAAGGTTTGGCTAGAAGCCACCAATCTCCGATTCCCTTCCCCATCAAAGAAACTCCTCCCAAAAAGAGTAGGACCCTTCAAAATCACCCAAGTCCTTTCCAACCTCGCATTCCGTCTCAAACTACCTCCCTCCTGGAAATGCCATGATGTGTTCCATCCATCCAAACTCTCTTCCTATCGTACCACCCCAGAACATGGACCAAACTTTCCCTCACCACCCCCTGAGATTATTAACGACGAAGAACAATATGAAGTAGAAGCCATCATCTCCCACCGTGGCATAGGAACCAGACAAAAATACCTCATCAAATGGAAAGGTTACGCCCCCTCGGAGAACACTTGGGAACCCAAGTCAAACCTTACCAATGTCGGAGACTTACTAAATGAGTATAAGTTATCCCTGAAAAAATAATGAGCCGATTTCCTACTCCCCTCTGGATCCTCTTCGCCCTGGCCTGTGCCTCTCTACTCTTCATATCCTCTGCTCTCTTCACAATCTACTCCCACCATCACAGTCGTTGAGGTATAGCCTGAAACTATGTCTCGATCTAGCCTCCTGTCACTTTCCATCCAAGCATCCCTCCTCCCAGAACTTCCCTGCCGCATCCTTTATGCCCGAATCCTGGAAAGCGCACGTATCATGTATGACATCAAACACTTACCCTCCTTCACTGATCAGATCCCCCTCCTCTCCGCTATCCATCTTTACCACATCACCCGCCAAGCCTACAATATTTACGTTTCCATGAAACCCCCATTTGTAGATAATACCTCGGACGTATCCCTGACTACTGCCCTCTCTCTTTCTCCGATCACCTCGCTGGACTTATTACACGATTTAGGTTTCGACCAATTTATAGCCACTCTACCTACCCCTTCTCCTCAACTCACCGCCATTCTTCTCCCCATATTTAACGTCCTCACTGAGGACAAACGTTCTGCCTACCAAGAACGCGACCTTATCCCCACCCGACCCTTGGCCAGCGTACCCACTTCACCATCTCCACTCCCTCATCCTCCGCTTATTGAACACCTCTCGACCCCATCCCCAGACCCCACCTTAACTATCCCACTAGACGTCCCCTCTCCAGACCATCCAGACCATCTCGTCATCCACTGGAAAACCATCCATGGCAATGTGCTCTCCTCTCCTTTCCAGACTATCCCTGTCTGAAGCCGCCCCTTTCCTACCGACAGAATCAAGGACAAGTGCCACCTCTGTCACCAATCAGGACACTGGAAGGTCAACTGCCCATCATATGCCTGTCCCCATTGCCACATCCCTGCACCCGGACATCCACCTACATCCTGTCTCCAATCCCAATGTCCCTTTTGTCTCCGCTGGGGACACGGTGATCGATACTGCCCCCACCGACGTTGTGGCAACTGCAACCAACTGGGACACTCTGTGGACGATTGCGTTATCTGGGACTCTACTATCCCTGAGGAGTCTTCTTCCAACCCAGAGGACAAGGTGGAACGAGATTAGTGAACTTTCACTGGTGGCTCAAGGCTACTTAGGGGGTAATGTTACAATTTTCCTTGTACATTGAGATACGTTCATCATTTCCTTCTGTCATAACCATGTGTTCCCCTTTGCCTACACCTCTTATGATTCCTTCCTTGCCATATTCTATGCAGACAATGTCCTCCTGACCCCTCTTTTCTAACTGGCTTGTACTTGGACTAATCCCTCCTACAACACTTCTCTTACAGTGTTGCGTATTCTGGTCTCTTCATTGATAGCTAAGCTTTTTGTCTTGCCAGTTCGATTCCGGCTTTCTCGCTTAGCTAATATTCATTGTCTTTGTTGTCTTGGTCCAAGCGCGGGTAGATCCTCGTTTACCTTTATTTACTTCTTATTCTGACTCCGCCCCAATTGTACTATATCAGCTGGCTTGGTAGCTGTTCTTGTCCCTTAGCTAGTTCTACACAATCCAGCGCACTACTCTGCTCACTCAGTGTGATCTTTGTCCCAAACCTTGCTCTCCAGATGTTGTGTCTCTTCGTGAGTACCTCCTGGCGTCCAAGAAGTCTAGTCTCGAGCATAGAAGTGCTCTCAATGTTACATGCTACACTTTTCCTTTACTTTGCTTAGTTTTTGGTTCAATCCAACTATACAGCACCTTATTTTTCAAGTCATTGGTTCAATCCCACTGACTTTCCTTTACTTCTTTGCTTACTCATTTCCTTTTACTAATTAGCCAATTAGTCATTTCCTTTAGTCATTCTCCTTCTTGTGGCCAATTACTCATTCATGCTTATTTATTCTTATCTCCTTATCTCTGACTTGGTCTGCTTAGTCATTGCTATTCCCCACCTGCCCTAAAGCTGGCTCTACCAGTATGTTAACCCAGTGGACCTCATAGTTATTTCCTCACTCTTATTCTTCCTGTACTTCTATCAATACATCTCTTTGTTTCAAAGTCCCTAGTTCCACTCTTGAGTGAACTATTATAGGCATCTAGCCTCTCCCTTGGTGGTAACCACTCTACAAACCCTTGACCCAAGTTCACTACTCAAGTAGTGCATACCTCCTAAAGGAGGAACCCTTGTTGGTGTGCTTCACCAGACCAAGGCTTATATAAGCAGAACCCTTGTCAGTATATACCAAACCCCTTGATGACCTTCCCTTCAAATCTCTAGGTCAACCACAGCTTCAACAGGGCTATGTTCAATAGCATTGTTCACATGCATTTCATCCCTATGATGGTACATTACACTATTTCCTTGTTAGAATTGGCAAACACATGCACAGCCATGATTGTGACCTACACTATCAATGACCAGTGCATGTAGGGCCTGACATGCCACATTGCCTGCATACCTACCATTGTATGAATGTATTAAAACTTGGGCAACATGCTCTGAGTAACTCTGGAATGCTGGAGTTGTTGTATTGGTCAGTCTGGGACTTGGCTTCACCTTATGTGATGTGCCTTGCATAGGTCCAGTGTCCCGATTTCAGAGGGTTGGAAGGTTGGAGGTCAGATGAGAGTTACTAAGAACTCAAGTTGAAGGGATGACAAACAAGACAAGGAGAGTCAAGTTCAGTCAGACAAAGTAGGAAAGAGATGAACAAAGGTGGAGAACATCAAGTTCTTTTCAATATTCAGACTAAGGTATACAGGACAAAGTATGAAGATTATATAGTAAGTTAGGGGTGGATTACTAAGATAGAAACGAGATTGGGTAGACATACAATATGCAAAGGTATGAGGTTGAAACAGGAGTGATGGGGTGTCAAGATAAAACAAGAATGAAGAGATGTCATAAGAACAGAGATGTCAAGATGATGTAGGAACAGAGATGTCAGAGTGACATAAGAACAGAGGTGTCAGAGGACAGAGGAACTGAGATGTCAAGATGAAACATATTCAGAGATGTAAGTGTAGAAGTGTGGAATAGGTCTGGAGAAGATAAGACAAGACTTAACAAGAATAGTTTGGAGTTGAATAAGATAGTCCAGAGTTACATCCAGAGGACCAGAGTTTGACTCAGTGGAGTTTGGTATGTGACAGGATGCTCTATTCACCCATGATAGCCCTTGCTGCTGACCCTTTACCCCTCATTGGACACAGTAGCAACTTTTTCATATATAGTTTGTACCATTCATGTTAGAACACCTCAGTCCATTGTACCACATGCAACTGAGGTGAGCTTTTCATACCATAGACATTACCTACTTGAGCTGACCATACATAGAATGCTGTCCCTCAATAGGTAACTACCCAATATAGTCCACTACACTGTCCTCTCAATAGCTGCATGCCATCTCTAGTGCATATTTCTACATTCCTAACTACTGTACAAAAGTTGCCTTTGGCCCATGATTTTGATGAACCAGCTTTGTGTGACCGAGAGAAGGGACTGTTTTGGTTGGGAAGTTTGTACAGTTGCACTGTATCAATATGTCCTCTTCGAGGCCAAAATATCGGATTAGGTGTGCTGTACGTTGGAAACATAAATTTGGAACTGATATCGCGATTCCCCGCTTATGATATGAGGGTGTGCGTGGCGGCCGGGATCCGGTATAGACGCACAAGGCACCGGTACACCAGGCTTGCATCGGACGTAACCTCGCTGCAAAGACAGGCGCGGCGAGACCGACACGTCGGTGCTTTCTTGTCGTACCCTGACTCACGCCAGCATTTTTCGCGGGGACCACACGATGTTGCTCCCCATTTGGACTTGCAATTGTCGCATGACGGAGTGTCACATCAATCGAACGGCGAGTCCTACACACAGGATGTCCAGGGCACGCATCCGAGTCTGGAACCCACTCAAACCTTGAGCCTGGGATGGTGAGCCTAATAGCGCCGTTCATCGTTGAGCGCCCCTATGTACCATTGCGGAAGCATCATTGTGCCCTCTCCACAGCACGCCCATCGAACCATCACGGTCAACTCAATTACTTCCTCCTCCTGCCAATATCACAGGCCGCGCAACCGATCTAGAAGGTCAGGATGACATACATAATATATTTGTAACTTCGGCGTGAGCCTTTCCGGCAGCTGACAGCTTGATGTAGTTGGTAATGATGACCGTGACGACAGGATCATTTCAGGTGTTCGTCGTTTCTCACCTCACCCAGCAACGTGTAACGAACTAGAATTTATCCGAGAGACGTTGGACGCCTCGAATGCTTGCGTGAAGAAATATCCGGACAGTAATCCCGTTGGAGTATGCACGGATTCACAGCGCACGGAAGATAGGATCTGAACAGCTGCTACTCACGAACCCCACAAAGGATTGTTTTATTCCTGGTGAAACCCATGAGCCTCGCGCCCACTAATGCTAGTGGGCGTAAGGCAGGGCATTCCCAACATTTTAGCAACCATCAAACGTGGGTCAGAAATCACAATTTTACCTCCCGTCAAGCCTGATGTTAGTCCAGCAAATATGCCATCCCTGCGGGCTTCCTGTGGACAGCGTTCATGAGGGGGAAATCGTATGGACACAAATGACCTACCCTGATGGCGAGTTTACGGAGATTTCCTTCTTTTATTGAAGACTCTTGTTCCGACATCTTCTTCAGGCTGATGGGGTGGAAGGAGGACAATAAGTACAAAGTTATAATTAAGTAATCGACGAAATTATTTATTTACTTTTGTGGTGGCTGAGTTCCGCATTCCGCTACGAAAGCGGCGGCTAGGTTTAGTGGGTTCCCACGCCAGCGACACGCACTCGTGCACGTTGCCCTCCGTCGATTCGGTACTCCCGTAAGGAATCAACATGTCTCTAGACAAAAAGCCACGACACGGCCTCAATTTGCAAACCGTATACGACCAGATCAAAGGCAAGTCCTTATTAAACTCGTTACTCGCGCAGATGGACATTTCGGGTGGCACCCCTAGAATTGTTGATCAAGATCAAACCTAAGCTGAGCGACATCCAGTCCGATGATGCACATGTGGTCAAGGACCTTGATCATATTACATCACTAGCTCAGTCTTTTTCTGAGCAGCGGCTCAAGTCGAACAAAAAGAGCCATCTTGCCGATGCGCTCGATCAGGAAGGTCTGTACCGGTGGCTGCTCACATTGCAATTTCTTGTGGGCAACGTTTTCCTCAATTTGCTAAAGGTGTAAACCTCTGGAACGCCTCCGGGTTATTCCGTCAAGGTTCCGATGGTAACCGTTGTCCTATCATTGCAGCGCGTAGGGAATTCGGTTGTCTGAGACGGCGTGCTGTCTAACCCTGGCATCAGTGCGCCTTGCGGGTTTCCGTTTGATGGAGGCCGGTCTGGAAGTGAAACCCTCCGTCGAAGGTTTGTTCCTGTGTTTTCATCTTAAGTGCCTTATTCCACTCCCAATCACAGCATTGTTGCATATACTTCAGGTGGCTTGCAAGACAGGAACTACTCTGTCAGGTGTGTTATGAAAAAGTGCCATGACTTCAATGATCTCATGTACCGTGGACGTAGAGGTCGGAAATAATGAGTCGACCGCTTGCGTTCTAGCGTGTGCAGCGAAGGTTATTATTTCATCCATTGCGTTCCCGTCGGCTCTCATGGTTTGTCTAGTATGAAGAAGCGCTGAGAAACGTGGACGATCCAGAGGGTCAGCATTTGCATGCCAGGGCACGGATTACTACTGTTTATTTCTCTAGTAGAATGGAAGTTGTGAGGCTGTTAGACTCCTTGGGTGTGGCAGCACTGATATTTATAGTAATCTTGGTCTGGCATGCACACAGGCCTGGAGGGAAAAGAACGAAGGACTGGCGACGTACATGGCGGACAAGATCACCGGTTCGAATTCCCAGCGTGATCGCATATGTAAAGCGGCGCAGCTCATCCTTATGTGCACAGAAAATGATAGACAGCTGGCGCTGCTCTCTATCCGTGACGTACGTGTACAGTATTTTCCCTAGTGTGGCGACATGTCACCGTCGTCCCTAGCGAGAAGTGCTGGTGGTCAAGTTACTTGATATCGGTAAATCGATTTTACGTTCCTGTACGCAGAGCGGGAAACCACTTGCGGAAGGGGGCAAAGCGCACGATGCCCTGCGATGGTTGAAACAAGCGTTCCAAATAATCGAACCGCTAGATTGCTCGGCTACGGCCGAATTATTAGAGCTCAAGGTCCGTTTCCCGATACACATCGATCAAGGGTTGTTGGATGATGAGGCGTATTCGGCCAGCGATCCGTTCTCAGGAGCTTGGGTAAGCTGTAGATATGGTTGAATGTAGAACCCTATCATAACTCATTGCTCACGCACTCGTTTTCTTAGCTCGTGGGTACTTCTTAGCGTCATCACAAGACCCGGAGAATTTAGCACGCGCGGAGGCTGCGCTTGAAGAAGTTCTTGCGACTGTGGATACTTCCGTAGAATTCGTAAGGGACCAAATTCCCGCACATCGCGTTCGTGAATTTCACACGTTATCCCTAGGCAAGCTCCGAGCAACAGCAACTCCGCTGGATGAAGTTGGCTGTGGTGAAGCGGCGCAAAGCGGACGATACCGTGATTCTTCGTAGTGAGCAAATCTTCCCTGTTATATGCGGCCCTCTTTGGCTGATGGAGTGCATTGCAAAATGAATTACGTGCATCATAGCTCTGGAGTCAATAGTGGACAACATGACCTTTTTGGAGAGAGACCTTACCGAGTCAGCCCAAACATGTGTTTTTATCTTGTTTGCTGACAAGTTGGTTCTAAAAGTATGCTCCAAGAACTGCGAACCCTTTCTCACCATCAGTGTGTCATTGTTCGGCTGTCTCATTTAACCTATCAGTTCACATCTTATCCCACAGCAATCTTGTGATTGCCGCAACGAGAACTTGTATACGCAGAGCGATGGCTTGCACTGCAAGTATCCCTTCTATCGAGAAACTTCTCATTTTTTTGTTGTTTCATTGTTCGAAAAGTGATGACCACGCCAAAGCATTAAAAGATCTAGAAGAATCGTTCCAAGGCAACTATCTTTCCCTGATAATCGCAGAAGAGAACAGACTTAGTGACCAGGGATCTGGCCCGGTTTTCTCCTTTAGAAATTTGTGCATCTGATATTGAGCTCTCTAAGCCTGGCTCGAGCGTGTGTCTCACCGTAGGTCCCATCGTCCACTCGCCGTGCGTAGTTCAGGTTTCCTTTTTAGTTGATATGGCAATACGGCGACCGTTATTATAATGCATCGCGCTGGGCAGAAGCGGCTGATTGGTTCATGTGTGGGACACACGCCATTTTCTCTGGCCTCGGCGCTTCCTCGCTTTCAAAATGCTTTCGGAAAGCTGCGATGTGTCAACTTCAACAAAAGGAGTATGCCCGAGCGATGGACACGATCAGGCGTTGCCCCCAAAATGGCGCAACCACCCGTTATGTGGCGTTTTTGGTTGCGGTCCGTCAAGGTACGTTCGGGGCGTGCCAGTTAGTGTGGCGTGTTGATGGTTGATGGTTTGTTCAGGTCTTGAAGAGGATGGTAATTTATACCTTTTATCACCCGCGCCATGCTATGGCTCACAAATACCAATGACCAGCGACCAGCGCAGTCAAGGAAATGGTCGAGGCTCCTGACTTCGATCGTCGGATGCTCCTTCTAGCTTGTAAACTTTCACATGATTCTGACATGAAAGGCCTGCTATTATCTGTGCTCATACATTTGTTGGACACGCTAAATTTCCGCGAGAACGTGGATACTGTGACGGAGTCCATGACACTAATCAGGTGCATTATCAGGCTGACTCTCGAACTCCTCGGAGAGCCTGGCGTGGACGTGTGCGTTATCGGTCTTTTCTTGTTATCTTTGGCACTCATCCTAGTCAGACGTTCCCTTGTGAGAACCTTGCTCAATTACTTCAAACATGGTACGTGAGCATGTTACTTAGCCCCTCCTCGCCATGACATGTCATCTTAGCCAAGTCACTGGTCGAGTCTGTGACGCACGAAAATGCGACGATGTTGATCCGGGACATTTCGTGGCTCTGGCGAACAGCATACAATTGTGCCATCGAAGGCTGCTCCAATTGGGAGAATCAAGGGGAGCAAGTAGCTGAAGCATTCGACGCCGCCAGGGAGGTTTGTATTCTCCAAAGGCGATCTTCTGCATGTTCACACTGACCATAAATAGCTTCTCGAGCTACATGTCTCTAGGAACCTTACGGAGGTAGAGCCTAGCGTCTACCTGTATATAGCGAACGCTTCCTTCGCTGCGACCTCGGGCCGAGGTATGGTTCCCCTTTTAGTTTTATTGGCTTCTTCATTCATCAGATGCCAAGCGATCTTGGCTCGCGAGCGTATCTCACAAGACAATGTTTCGATCGTAAGTTTTTCGATGATATCTTCTCGTGAGTTGACCGTCCTGTAGAGAATATCCGCGGAAACACTCTTGATGGAAATAAAGAGCTGTACTACCCGACTCTTGGATATGTTTTCAAAGGTACCCGTTGATAGTCGGCCCCAGATACACTCTTTTTTGCACGTATTGCGTGTTTTCGCTGTTGAGACAGGCGCGCGACTTGAAGATTGGGTTCTTGTTTTGGCCACTATCAAGGTAAGGCCTATGCTCGCAGAGAATGGAACGGAGCCTCATTCTCAAGCACAGGAGACGACACACGCAGATGACCAATCTCTTGTCACGTTTGAAGCCATCTGCGATATCTTGGTCAGCGTCCCGGTAATCGGCCGACTTCGTAAATTGATTTCCGTCCACAGTGGGAGAACAAGGCCTGTCCAGTCAATGGCACGGAAGGTCCACCGATCCCGAGCATTCTCGTGTGCTAACAAGTTCACCCCCTTTAGTTTTATACGAAGCCCTCGAAGTATGCATACTCACTCTGAACACTCACGATCAACGAACTTCACCCTTTCACAGGGTATCCTTCACGCGTGCCTGACGAACAGCCACCTATCCCTGGAAAAGTTTTCACGGTGGCTGCGATCAATATGCACCATTCTGCTGTTGCAAGGCACTGTGGCTGACCGATCAAAGGCGATTCAGTACATGGAACAGGCGAGTGCTGTCTTGGAAGAGCACGGGAACCTTGTGGAGAACGGGGATCCCGTCAGTGTCTCGTTTTGACAGCTAGGCGTTTCGTGCTGGCAGTCTCCTAACTGCCAACAGCTCTACCCGGTGGACGAACGTCTTTGGCTGCTCAGCACAGCCTACAATACGGGTGTGGAGTGCTTGCAGTGTGTGGTGTCCTCGTTTCGGGTTCGGCTGACGTCGAGCAAGGTTCGTGTAGCGCTTCCCTCTCGGATGAGGCGAAACGTTGGTTCGAATGCTCTACTGTCCTCTGTCGATTTGTTCCGGATGGCAGGTTACGGGCGGAAAAGGTATGTCCTGCGACGACGGAGAAACGTGTTCATGACGCGGTACTCCACTGGTCATCTTTAGATATCCAAAGCTTACACCGAACTACTGACACGTTATACCGCTTAACACACCCGTTCTCCCCTTGATCCGTTGTTGTTGCTGTCCTCCCCCTGTATCATTACATGTCGCCCGTGTTCGATGTACTATTTTTGTGTCGCAGCGCAATGCAATGCTTGTGTTATTTCTCTCCATAATCTCTGAGTCGGTACAACAACACGCGTCCGCGATTGTTTCCTATGACAAGGTATTCACTCCCGACAGAAAAATCCATCGCTGTAACGTGGGCCAGGGGGGTACTCGTCGTTGGCCAATTTCCAAAGGCAGTGAGAGATGGGAGGTGGACCTATCGATTCCAGACATGAATGACCGAAGAAAAACAATAACAATAACTCAGCATGCAAAAGCGACGTACCAAACGCATTTGGTCCTTTTTGACGTTGCTCGCCATGGCAAGCAACTGTGCGTCGTGGTTGTAGCTGAGGCACGCAATGTTGGTCGTCAAATTGCCCAACGTTTTCATCGGCTTCGGCTTGGAAACCTCGAGCGACACGGCGTTGTCTGCGCTGTACACGTTGACGAGACCAATGTTGGACCTGAAAAAGCCACGTCCATCGGTCTTGCTGTCTCCAAAAAAGAAGCTAATAGTGGTGATCGAGGAACGTACCCGATAGCGAGGTAACTGCCCCGCCGATCGCCGCCCATGATACGGCTTCCAAAACCGCCCTCGTCCTGCCACCGCTTGACACACTTTCGCTGACGCACGTCCCAGACGTACACCTGGGCGTCTTCGGTCAGGCTGAGGAGCACGCTCGGTCCCTCACCACCTGTGCGGGACCACCAAAGGGAGCGGATCCCGGCGTTGGCTTTCAGCCCGGCGACAACCTGGGCGGCACCGGAGCGCCAATCGACGAGGTGGATGTGCCCGCGGCGGCCGGCGACAGCGAGGACGTCCCCCGTGGGATTGAAGGCGCAGATGTCCATGCTCCCGTCTTGATTGGCACCAAAGGTGGTACCCCATAAGCCGCGCGGCGAACGATGCGAGGCGCCGGATTGGAGGTCATAAGTGTAGTAAAAAGGACGGGGGCCGGTGAGCAAGACGGAAGCATCACTAAGATGGGTCACCAAGGATGGAAATACCCAGGGTGACCTGCAGCTAGCCGAAGAAGCCGAAGGGGAAGTACTTGGCGTAAATAGGGTTGGCGAACAAGTCTTTGACCACTTCCAGGCCATCGCGCCAAAATAAATGGACATCTTCAGTTGTCTCAAATCCCTCAAAACGGACTCGAGTAGATCTCCACTGTGGTCCTGAAGGAAGGGATGAAATCCAAGCGAAAAGCCGACTTGTATTCTGGAAGGATGGCTTTGGTCTGGTATCGAACTAATCACCAATAAATCAGAAATGAGTGCAACAAAGAGACTTCCACTTACCCAACGTAGTTTCAGGAACTCAGAGATCTGTGTTTTGGTCAAGTTGAGCACTAGAAATTTCGTGAGTTCCCATTCGCCTTCATCAGCAAACGGATAGTAGATGTTGTGCATGTGGCGCCTCTCATGCTCATTCTTCAACAAACAATCAAGCAGCATTGGTCCGTCCCCATAAATTGTCCCAGACTGTGGATGGTATCGACCTGTAACATTGGGATCTCCTGGACCACGCTTGAGTGCAAGAGGAGTTGGGATCTTGTCCCGTGTTTCCAAGCTAGAAATACAGGCTATACCTGCTGTATCCAGGTGTTGTATCAGCATATCTGGAGATGAGAACTGAAAGCAGCAACCTGGACAACAGTAGCTGGTCTCAGGCTCCATAGAGTCAGGAATGGTGCAACGTTGAACCACTGAGAACGACAAAAATGCACCAAAGCTGCTAAGTCTTTTAAAGTCAGATTCTTATACCGACAGCAGCTCTTGAAGCTGAGTGTATAGATCCCACTACTGTCCACTATCTGCACCATGATCCAAAGCAGCCCGACTACAGCTGAATCCCCCTGCCTCTCCCCCTCCCTGACTCCATCAAGTGGTTCAACATCTTCACTCTCCCTACCCAGTCCAGAGCAGGTTCATCTTCTTATTCAGCCCCCGCAACTCAGCGCCAATATTATAGACAAGTTCTTGGAGTCCGACGAGACTGGCCTTTTCAACCACCACAGTATCTTGTCCCACAGTTCTGAAACCTTCAGCCGTTCACAGCTTCCCCTCCCTACTTCCTCGATGCAACACCTTCACCCACACACCCCAATGAATGGCCCTATTCTCCCAGGGCTCCAGTATGTGGGTACAGCACTCGGGCTAGTGCCTGCTCGTCATATTCCATTGGACGGAGTGCGAGAGGTATGTTGTAACCAAATTCATTCAATTTACTTTCTTATATTTACTGAGACAGAACAGGGAAGAATTTGTTGATGCCCTTTCTGCACTGCCAGATACGATTCTGGAGAAAGCCCTTGCCGTCAAGCAAGCAGACTATGATTGCGTTGCAAGTCACCTTGCCCTGACCTCAGCAGAAATCAAGTTTTCAGAAGAACGCAAGGCCTTTTTACTTGCTATGCAAGAACAACAGAGCGGGCGGCTGGCTCTCAGTTCTGAGTATATTGATATCATCAATCAAGCCCTTGGAAAGCGAGGATCTTCAGAGGTAGAGGCAGATAGGAAGTATTATGAGGCTGCGCACAATCGTGATCTTATTGCGTTATCTGCAACCCGAGGTCAGCTGGATAAACTCGAGGAGATGGTGTCATCACGCGCTGCAGATTGGTTGGATAAGCATCAGTGATATGGAGATTTACTTGATTATGCAGAAGTGGTGAAGGATGACCATTGAGACAGTATAGAATCCATCTGATTAACTTTTTTTTTTAAATTATTTTTTGTTGTATCAATTATGCTAATACATGGTTTGTGTTCATTGCGACTTATCAACTGGTTTTGCCCACATGCTCTTTCACCAATGCCCCCAACACAGATATGATCTCAGCCCACAGACTGGTTGATCAATGCTGATAATATCCAGCAATACCCACGATCAGCTCCTCAACCTGAACACATGGGCCTTAGTGCTGAGCAACCTACCGATCCCATAATCTTCTCTGAGAATGACTTTATGGCCAACTCATCCTTCGCCACTTTTGCACCTCGATTTGATGAATTGGGCAGTGTTATCAGTGTGAGTTTTCAACTGTGAAAGTAGAAGACAACTAACACTTTAGTAGGCTGGCAATCATACCACCTCTATTGCGACCCTCTCAACACAGCATGAATGACACCAGCAAATGCCTCCAACCCTGGTTCCACCTTCATCTTCAGTCTCTATTCCACCTGGAACTGCTTCATCCAGCACCAGCTACCTGCCTCCCTTCCCCATTCTGTTTAACAACACTT
>JBBPKJ010000545.1:0-21980 GCA_038089195.1 Brasilioporus rufonigricans | reverse complement strand
TCTAAGCTAGGAACTATGAGAACCTCAGTAGATGTCAAGCTACTGGTATTATGAATACTACCTATGAGAACTATAGTAGGTTAGTAAAGTAGCAATGCCTATGAAATAGGGCTTACCCTCAGTAGATGTCAAGCTACTGAGGAAATAAACTAGAAACTACTCTGTAAAGTGTACGCTCTAAGCTTATGTAACATTACCATAAAAGGAAGTCTAAAATGCGCTGGTCAAGTTTCCAACATATTGCTCTGGTTTGGACACAAAAGATGCACAGCTACAGGTCAAGAGATTCAGCTCTACAAAATACAGATCTCACCATTGCATTCCAGAGGGGATTGCATAGCTTTTTTATCACATGCAGCACAGCTCCTGATCACGTGCACACTCCTTTTGGAAGGTGGCCAATCTGCCTCTCAGCTGGAATTTTTTTCTCGCTCAATTCTTAAGATAAAAAAAAACCATCTTGTAGTTTTGTTGCCCCATTGAAAATAAGCACTTTTACAAGAGTAAAAAAAAATCGGATTTTTTCTGAACACTGTAGAAGCTTTGCTTGAAATTGGTGGTGTTTAAGTGAACTGCACCATAGTCTACCTCATCTGGGAGCGAGGAATGTCCTGCTTCATCGCAAAGTCATGTTGGTGTGGGAATCATTCTATAGGCCTAGATGACTGATAAACAAGGCTTGTCTCACTATCTCACTTGAAGTTCTCAGTAGAAGTTGATGACCGAGTTTGTGTTACCAGCACAGAACCAAAGACTTGGTCGAACTCATAAATTCCGATGTGAAGTGTTTCCTGAGATGACTGGAAGTGGAACATGGCAGGACGAACACGTAATGACCGAGGCCGGTCCGGGATAGCCGGATCACCTCGGCCCCGCGTGGCATTTCCTTGCCTTGCCATCTAGGAGTTGAGTCCTGCACTAGCCATAAGTGTCTCAGAGGTGTGAATGGCGAGACGGTCAATCGATGCTCCATGTATCGCATTGCTGCCAGCAAATTTCATGGTTACCACCAATGACCGCCTACATCAAGATCCCTTCCTCCAACATCCTCTTGTCCAAACTAGGAGATGATGTTGCAAGGGAGTAAAAATGAACCAAAGTAATTGTCCAGGTCCGCGACGGCCGTTGAAGAAGCGATCGTCCCCACATATCCGTCTGGCCGAACGACTACAAGCGTTATCTCCTTTGGATTAATCCCGAATTTCTCATACCCGCGTCCACCTTTACCCCCTGTCACATCAGTGTCGTCGAGAAGCACCCTACAGCGCGTCGGTGGATCAGCCTACAAAGTTGACGAGAAGACAATACTTACTTTGTCCAGTGTGGACGGAAGAATGCCGGGACGAACAAGTAATTAATGTCCTCCTTCTTGCCCGCTATGATGGTGATAACGTCAAACATAGCTGAGACATTCCCAATACCATTATATCTATAGAGGAAGCTCGATGGCTTGCTCAATTCTTCTGCGAGCAGCTTTAACTCGGTGACCCGCGTCTCGGTCAGGTTCCCAACGAAGAACAACACTTTGAAGCGAACGTCTGATGGAAGCAAATCTTGTATCTCAATCGGGCGTATGTCCGCAGCACAAACAAAGATCTGTGGGGGCACTCGTTGTCCAATGATGAGATTCTCTGCACATTTCTGGTGCTTGGGGTCCACAATCGCGGAAGGCGAATAGTGGACTCCGATGCCGCTCATGAACGCTCCGTATGTCTGGAACGCGCTAATGAACAAGTTGATGAGAGAAAGCTTCACACAGCCAGAAACACCATGCGCAACACAACTCACTGCAAGAACTGTTCGTGGGATACACCATCTTCATTCTCCGCTGTCCTCGGCTTTCCAGATAACAGAGCTGCATATTTCTTATCAAAGTTTATCAGGTCTTCCGCATATTTTCTGCGCTCGTGTTCGTACTAGAAAAGAGGATAAAAAGCCTCGGATACAGAAGGGAAAATAGTATAAAACCTACGGTCTTCAAGAGTGACGGGCTAGACCATCTTCTGAGCACCTGTGCAAGCTTCCATGCTGGGCAATTCTCAGTTCACGCCGAACGTGTGGGAGATGCTTACCAAGATTATGGGTATCGTTCATACTGGCATTCATGCCTTGACCTAGTTCATGAAAGAATGATCCCGGAATTCTACAGTTTCAGGCGGAAAGGAGATCATCTCACCAGCTTTTGGGGAATGAGTATGACACGCATCACCGGCAATGAAAACGCGGTCCTTGACCGAGTAACTGGACGCCACGCGTTGTCCGACTACCGAATAGCTTGTGCATTCGTAGAATCCTAAGTGCGAGATTTGGAAAGGACGTACTGATATAAATTGTCCACCATTTGATTTCTTTCGTGTCGGCCAAATAAAAGGGATGGAGTATCTTCCTAGCGACCTACAGGTACTCATCAATCATATGGACAAGGCTGTCACCTCCGTTAACATCCTTACCGAGAGGAGCTCATGCGGAGTGGTCTTGCTCTTGTTAACTCTCCTTGTCAACGGATCTATGACATCCTTGTCCGATAATTGAGTATAAAAACGGACTATGTCGCCCTCACGGGGAACGATCATGCACGACCCGTTCTCCGAATGGATGTTGGTGCGGTTACGAATATCTGGAAAGTTTGTTTCTGGTACCATGTCGACAACACCCCAGATATAATCTATTCGGTTTGATCAGTCATACAGCAGAAACACAGCTTGAGCTCGCCCAGATTACCTGTTTGTTCGCCTTCCATCTCGATTCCTAGAGCCTTTCGAACCCATGAATGTGCTCCTACAGACTGTATGTCGGTGCCATACCCTCAAGTTCATATGAAAGGTATCGTTCACCATCTGCGCCAACAACGAATTTGGCATGTACGATTTCCGTCTTGTTCTCCTCACTCATCGCGTCTAAACGCTCTACAGTAACCTGCAGTGATCATTGTTTGCAAATAAATGGAGATCAGTCCAGTTAGCGCAGACCTTCACTGGGTATGACGAAAGATTGGACAGTTCATCGACGTCTTCCGAAATTTCCATGTACACGGGTTGTCTTGAGCGTTCGACCACTACTCCACGTTCCTTCATAGAGTCAAGAAAAATAGCTTCTATACTTCCTTGCTGGAGCGTAACCTAGATGTCCATAAAGTAAAGTAAACAGCGCGAAAAGAAATGCAACAACAGAGAACGCACTCCGAATGGAAAACGCGCCTCGGTTGGTGGGGCGAGATTCACATTGGGCACGCGTTTTGCGCACTTCAGGACCATCCCTCGGCAACTGACGATACACCACAAAGCCGGACATAGCTCGTACCTTGATTTTTCCATCACACCCAGGAATGTAGAAAGCCTTATTCCACACCCGGTTAGAGGCAGTCACGATTAAAGCCAACCTAACCTACAGACACATGCAACTGGTTTCCCTCCCGGAGCAAGCGCTCCGCGAGTCCATAGCTCTATTGCAAAAGTTCAGCACAAAGAAGGGACACGATGGATGACATGTACCTGCAATACTTCAATCGTCCTTGGCTGAATACCGTCCGCTTGACCGACTACAGCCTCTACGTGGCTGGGGACAATCAGCACTCGACTGCGCGATACGACGCCGATGGCTAGACACTACCGTTTGTCAATTATCCTGATGTTTGTGCCTGCCATTGCGAGCGCGTTGGCGCACATGAGTCCGGCTGGGCCAGCACCGATGACCAAGACGTCGACGCGACTTTCCAGAGGCATGCTGGATGGTGTTGGTCAAGAAAAAGAGTCTTTGGCGTGCATTTCCCTCTTTATACTCGACCTCGCGCTGTTTTGAACTTGGAGAGCGTGTCACGTCAACCGATTGCTATTCTGTTCGACTCGGGACCTTCGTGGGTAGTGATAAGGGGCTCAGGGGCCAGCACAGTGAGCCCGGTGTACCGTAGTACGCGCTAAGTTCCGTTGTTGTCTCACCCAAGTGGAGACTAGTAGCATACGTACTCCAAAATTGGATGTAGTATTGCTAGTCTTGATCCGGTATGCTTAAACTGGTGAGTGGAGGATGCAAATCAGAGCGAGAATGTTAACAAGTTCGACAGTGGGCAAAGTGTGGGCGAACAACTAGTACTTTAGTACGCACTGCCACTGTGCTAGCGGCAAATTTATATCCTCATCGAACCTAGTATCCAGTGCATCCCATGCGGTCTCAGACCAATACATGGTGTAGGATACTTGGTGTGAAGTGTTGATCCGTTATTGGCAACACCGACTAAAGCCGCACCGCCGAGTTCGCTTGAAGGTTGGTGAGGCGTGTGATAAATGCAATGCGTGTAATTTGTACTACCCCGGCAGACCGAGTTCCCAGTTTGCTAACGGCTTATAAGGGTTTGTTTTGGTCACGCCTACCCTTAGTCATGCCTTGTAATGTCACACAAGGCTAGAGTGTTGGCCGTGCTCTGCAGCTTCGTTGGCACATAGCTGTCACATATAGCTCGGACGCATCTCGTAGAGCAGTGTCAGTGGTCGCCCCTTGTACCCAAACCCCGTAGTCCCCCTATAGAGCGTGGTCCTGCTCTGTCGTCCGCTCGTCTCAGTGTCTCACAGCGGGTGTTCCAGTTAGAATACACTGGTATGTATATAGTTCCAGCCTGAGCCTGTGGGTACCAAGCGGTGCGCGGAGAGAACGTGTATACAGATTGTGATGATGATATTGAGCACACAAACCGTAGTGCTAGAATCTAGGTATATCTACAAACCGAAAAACTTCAAGTCATAAGACCTTGGCTTGTACGCACGTTCATCCGCTGGCAGCCATATCATATAACCAGTAAGCCTTGGGCATGCCTTCATATCTTCATGAAACGTGTGAAATAGTCATCGATTTCAGCAACGCCATCCAAAGGTGCGATCGCGCCAACGTATCCGTCCGGCCGAACCACTACAATTGCGCCTTCGTCGGCCACACCATAGTATGAGTAGCCTCGTCCACCAACACTGCGCGTGACGTCCGTATCGTCAATCAAGACCCTGGAAGACATGTCAAGATAGGTGCGTTCCAAGTCAAACCCCGTGCTCACTTGGACCAATGGGATCTCAGCAACGACGGCACTTTGAGGAAATCGAATTCCTCCTTTCTCCCTTTGCTGATAGTGACGATATCAAACCTCGACTTTGAAGATTCGTCCGGAGCATATTTCGTCAGGAAGTTCTCTGGTTGTTCTAAATTCTTCACCATAGACTCAATCCTTTCCCGTTGCGAGGCATCATCGAAGTCGCCGGTAAAAATAAGGAGTTTGTACCGGAAATCGGATAGAAGAAGATCCTGGAGCTCATACGGCAACGCATCGGCTGCTCTAACGAACATCTGTGGGGGAACGCGTTCACCGATGACGAGATTGGTGACCAGAGATTGGTGTGCATCTATGACAGCTACAGATGGTCCATAGTGCACGCCAATGCCACTTGAGAACCCTCCAAAGGTTTGGAATGTCCTATTCAATGGCTATGATCAGACGGACTCGGCTGACACATGTCTTAACTTACTTTAGGAATTGTTCATGAGAAACCCCATCGGCATTATTGGCGGTCAGCGGCTTTCCGGAGAAAAGTGTGGAAAATGTCTTGTCGAATGCAATGAGATCTTGTGCGTACTTGCGGCGCTCCGATTCGTACTAGGCAATCAGCATTTTAGGCGCATACCACATATACCAAAACGGCGACTTACAGTGGACAACAGAGACATCTCTGCCCACCCGCGGAGCACGAATGCGAGCTTCCAAGCTATCGTCGAAAGTCAAATCGAGTTCCCAGGCTAACAGACCGTGTCAAGCTTACCGAGATTATGTGCGTCATTCATGCTGGCATTCATGCCTTGACCTGGAACAACAATCAGCCTATCGAAGTAGCTTACAAATCACGTGGAAGCAATTACCTGCTTTAGGCGAGTGTGTATGACATGCATCTCCGGCGATAAATACACGATTCTTAACAGAGAACTTGGATGCCACGCGTTGGCCAACTGACAAACATCAGCGCAACGAAGGGAAACTGTGTTAATTGACGGTTTACTGATATATAATGTCCACCAGTTGATACCATCCGTCGGATTCAGCGTGTATGGGCTGATAGACCGTTGCGCAACCTGTGCCAAATGTTAAGCCAATCGATAGATTTGCACAGCGAGGAAATTTAACCTCGAGCAATTGTTTAGGACCCATCTTCGTCTTATCGACCCTTCCAGTAGTTGGGTTAAGCACGTCTTTATCGGCAAGTTGCATGTAGATTCGGATCCTGTCAGCTTCACGGGGGACAAGAAGGCATGAGCCATTGATGGAATGGATAAGGCTCTTGTTCCGAATATCGGGGAAATCTGTTTCTGGAACCATGTCCAAAACTCCCCAAATGTAGTCTGGCCGAGATAATGAAACACTGCAATATTTCGTAATCCGAGGAAATATTCTCACCACTTTGTTCACCATCCATGGATATGTCGAAAGTTTTCCTGACCCACGAGTGGGCTCCTGTGAGTACGGTAAGCGTAAGTTCTGGTGCCAGGGTGGCGCTGGAACTCCGTACCATCCGCACCAAGGACAAATTTGGCATGCACAATTTCTTCATGCGGCTCTCCATCGGGCCCCTCTAGGTGTTCCAATGTCACCTGAAATTATCTTGTAAAAGCGTGCACTGGCGCGAACAAACTGATTCACCTTGACCGGATGTGAGGTTGGATCGGCCAGTTCTGCCTCGTCGGTGGATACCTCTATATGAGTAGGGACGGTCGACCGTTCAACTTCAACGCCAAATGATGTCATGGAATCCAGAAATATCGACTCTATTCCTCCTTGGTGGAGCGCAAGCTAGGGGCTTGTTTTGAGAACAGGCGAATTGTGAGCTCTGGGAAGACATACTTCGAATGGATAACGAGCGGAGGGTGCGGTAATGTCCGGCGCCCGGCTCGATAACTGTGGGCAGAACATGAGACCCGATCAAATCACAAGTATTGTGATCCCTACCTGAATGCCACCGTTTGGACCAGGGTCATAGAATGCCTGCGCGACAATAGGTTAGAGAGATTGACATTCACACGCTGAGTCACCTACAGCCATATGTACTTGGCATCCTTCCCGTAAAAGACGTTCTCCGATTCCATAGCTCTGTAGCGGTCGTCATCCTCGGACGTCTGGTAACGGAAGACAAAGATGCTCACTTGGAAGACCTCGATGGTTCGAGGCGAAATTCCATCGGCCTGACCGGCTGCGACTTGGGCAGCGCTATGTGGGACATCGGTCATCGAGCACGATAATTATAACTGCGAGTGCCTACCGTTTGTCCACGATCCTGACGTTGACCCTCGCATTGGCAAGAGCGTTGGCACACATAAGCCCAGCAGGGCCGGCACCGATGATAAGAACATCCACCTCAGACTGACGAGGCGAAGTCATTAGAGTATAGGGTAATGGAGGTCAGATTTAGTCCTTCTTTATGGGGAGTAACATGCGGGTCGAGGAACCCTTTATATATCGGTGAGTGAAACCTTTTCATCCCGATTATAATACGCTGGACGCACGAAAAAAAGGAGTTGTCCCACAAGTCCTGGGCCCACATACCGCAAAAGGTTACAACCTCCGCAGGAACCCTAAACGACAACTTGATACGGGATCCGATTTCCCGCAAGACCAAGGAAGATTACCTGGTACCGAGTCGCCATTCTTTTCGGCCCTTGCTAAGCCTTCAGGTGAGAAGGGAGCCGGAAAAGGCACTACAACTTCAGAACGACACTTCCCTCGTGTACCAGTTTGTAACAAGTTTCATCCGAGGTGAGCAATCGTAGTCAATAGGCGAATCTAGGTGGTTTGATGCCGGACCCGAACATGTGACACTTGCCCAGCTTGGTGCCGGGCTCGATGAGACCATGCTGGAACTGCTCCAAGGAGATAATACAAAGTCAAGACGCTAACCCTTTCGTCGTTTCTTTTCCACGATGATGAATGCTGTACCTAGAGACGGGGGCGCCGTCCCTTGAATGAAACAGGGTTGGTTCACTAGGTGCACGAAAGGAGGTGGGTTAGTAGCAGTACGGAAAGGACCTTGTTATTAAGTCAGGAGAATTGAATAAGGTGGCTGACATTGATAGAGCGTCCAACGATTGTTGAGGCGAGTCCGGGTTGAAGCGGCGGCCGACCTCCGAGTCGGACTGAGTCAACTCTCGGACAGCGTATTACGTACCATCATTGCTAGTAACATTTTGACTGGCCTAACTAGCCGAGCCCATCAGTACTATGCAGTTACCGCAGTACTTCCTCTGATCACACCGAGTGCAATGAATTCTCAGTGATGGATTTAGTGCGAACAGGTCGTACAACAAAAATTAGGATAATACACAAGCAAAGCAACCCCAGATAACGGCATATAGCCAGTAGATTGCAAGGTCCCAGCTAGACGCCTTTAAAAGCAAGGAAAGGGGGAAGAAGAAAGAAGCTCGACTGGGGTACCTTTCGTCGTTTCAATCATTGAGGTCTAAGTGCTGAATGGACGTTTGAACTCTGAACTTCCAAGGATGGATCACTTACAAATCCACGTCCTCAAATCTCGCCGTGCAAGGCACATTCGGCGTATTCAGCCTTCTCAGTGCCTTCCCTCGTAAGTAAAATGTCTCGAACCTGAAAATATGATTATACTGGGCAAGTAAGGAGCAAGTCGGACTTACTTCTGATGGAGGATTGAGGCCGAGAGCTTCCGCTCTTTCCCACCGCTCTAGTCTTGTCATTCCGATACACGGACCAAATTCGTATGACCTAACACCACAGTGAGCACAGAATAGCAAAGTCGCCGGAGAGACCCACATGTCAAAGAAACGAAGCATCTGATGTATCTTATTATGATTCTCCGAGTGAACTGTATATGCATGTGAATGAACTCTCCTTTTCTGCGGTTTGACCGTGAGTCGTCTACACTTACTGGGTTGTAGATATCCCATCTTCGATCTGACCTCATTGTGATATCTGCGGTAACGTCCGGCCATGTCCTCGACATCCAGATGTTCCCTCTTTAGTTCCGCTGGAAAAGGTTTCTGTTTCTCAGACTGAGATACTTGTGAGGGCGCCGCAGATGACAGCGCCTTCTTGCTCGCACGAGTTCGCTTGGCCGGTATAGTGATTTCCACCGCAACGGGGCCCTCTTCATCAGAGGAAATCTCAAGGGCTTCGCTGAATTTTGCATCATTCTGGGCTTCCACTGGTATCTCCGCTCGTTTGTTTATTCCCTTTTCTGTGGCCGAAGTCCTTTTCCCAACTGGAATGAAGTTGGTACGTTTGGTGCTTGTGAATGAAAGTGTTCCCTGTTTCAACTTTGGCATGTTGGTGGGTACAAGGAAATAAGAGCGGTTGAAGTTGCAACCTTGGGAGCATAACGACAGGGGTCCGCACAGCCATTATTATGTGATCGATACCACGTGATTACTTACGGAATTATCACTCACACCTCCGCGAAGTGGAACCTCCACTTTAAAATGCCAAAAAGATAATATAGGGTTAAGGCATCGAACATGGTACAGGGAGATGCGCAGCAATTTCCGAAAATGCAATCCGTCTCTTAAAAGCCAAAATCGCCAGATTGTCGTCCCCCAGTGTGGAAGCGGAAGCCACCTCCGCCGCCAAATGGACCATTGAAACCACCACCCTGAAACTGTGCAAAGATATCCGCCAGGTCGGCTGAATTCATGCCTCCAAACGGGCCGCCCATTCCACCCATGCCAGAATCGTTCTGCCCATCTTCGTCTTCGCCCATGTCGTATCGCTCTCGTCGTCGAGGATCCGAGAGCACAGCATGCGCTTCGACGACGAGTTTGAACTTCTCCTCGTCTCCACCCTGCAGACAGAAAAGAAAGATGAGTGTACATAATCGCAGTCGAGATCAGGAGATGGTGACTTTATCTGGGTGGTGTTTGAGACTTTCTCGACGGTATGCCTTTTTGATGTCCGCCTCTGAGCAGTCCCGTAGAACGCCTGAGCACAAACATGAGAGAGCTTTTTCTATTGGTTAAGAAGACTTACCAAGAATCTTGTAATAATCCTTTGTCTGACTCCGTTTGAGGGCGGCTTCGGCTTTCTTAAGCTCAACCTTGAGGTTCCTGGCATCGGCATCGGCACCCTCGAATTCCGCCTGTTCGATAGAAGACTTGAAGTCCGCTACTGCGGCGTCGAATTTCTCGAGGTGGAGGTGGATGCGGGCACGAGTGCGCAGCGCTTTGAAAGACGTCGGAAGGAGAGCGAGGGAAGCATCTGTGTCTATCAAAGCTTCGTCGTATCTTTCGAGCTGCGCTCGAGATCGTAAGAGGTGTGAGAAATCCATTATATTGAAAATAATCTACTACCTTTACTAGCGTAGTGGCTCGGTTTGATAGTAGGGTAGCGCGGATATGTCCGCCTCTACCCTCTTCTTCTGCTTCACCTATGCGCTATTGAGTAGAGAAATCAACACGACCATAAGCACTGCGGAAACATGTCGCACCTCTAAACACTCCGTATAAAGTGCAATGGCCTCCTCCAGTTTACCACCTTTAAAGGCTGTATTACCCTCTTCCTTTGTCCGTTCGACCTCTTTTATACGCTTCCGTAGTCGTGAGGCAACATCGTGTTCGGGGTCCAACCGGAGCGCCGATGCAACGTGTTGAAGTGCTTGTGGCAGCTTGCCAGAGAGAAAGAGTACTAGCCCACGTACGGTAAGAATCTCAGGCGAATTGGGGTCGAGTCTCATAGCATCGCTATGAGCGAGAACGAGAACCGCCAGGTCAGATTCTGTGGTGATATTTCACCGCCCCACTTACTTTGCAGCGATGTTGGCGGCATCCCAATTAGCGCGTGCAAGTTCTAGCTCGATCCTCCACAGGCGCCATTGCGTCGGTACTTCGCCCCCCTCGCCCTCTATGCTTTGCAGGCACTTATCCAGTGCTATTCGGGCCATTCCCCACTCCTTTTTTTGTTTCGCACTGTCAAAGTTACGTAGGTGCGCTTCGAGCTCGAGGACCTTCTCCTGAAGTTGCAACGCAGCAGCATTGGTTGGTTCCGAAGCAGTCACAGTACGCAACGTCGTCAGAGCAGGCTCGGAAGAACCCAAAGCAAGATGGCATCGTGCGAGACGGATCAGGGTCTTCGATGAAGGTTCGGCTGATTGCAACGCGGCCGCCTGCTGACAATCAGCCAGTGCTAGGCGGAAGCGTTTCAATGCCATGTAAGATGCGGCACGATTGGTGAGGTACGAAGGTTCGGTAGGCTTCATCTCTGAAGAAATAAGCATGTCAACGATCACACGATAAACTCGTTCTAGAGAGGGAATGGGCGGACCTATGGCTTTGGTATATAGGTCGATAGCATCGTTGTATTGTTTTGCCTTAAAAGCGATGTTTCCTTGCTCCTTTATATCGTCTGCTGTAGGACCTGCAGGTTTCTCCAGTGGAGGAGGCTCGACTGGCTGTGCGGAAGAGGGTGAGGTGGGACTTGTCGGTTTCGATTGGGCGTCTGGCTGGGTCTGAGTCCTGAAAGCGGATCAGCAGTGCTTATGGTAAAGAAACCGCAAAGCGAGCGCACTTGATACCATTTGCCTGGGCATGTTTCTTAGCTTGAGCCTTCTTTTTGTTCGCCATTTTGTTGTTAAAAAGCCGGGCCCTATCAAGCAGGAACGTTCGGAAAGTGTCCAGACTGACTTGGTAGCAACCAAACTAGATGGGTGGATTGTTTGTTTTGGAAGAAGTCAAGAGCCAAGACCAGCCAGCGCTAGTGCGAGAAGGGACGAATGCTGTCGCGAGTGATCACACTGAGATGCTAATAGATTGGATTGCCAAAAGTAGAAGTCAATCACGTGTGCGCTATCTTGTCCAAAACGGAAAACATTTCCCGTCCTGCTGTCCGTTATGATGAGCTGAGTTGTGGGGCTTTGCGACCAACTCGACGACCATCCCGCGTTAACCACCGAGTTTGTTTGCTCACGTAGCTTTGATTTGCAGGTAGATTCTTTCGTATTGATGGCTTCTGCCAGTTCACCGCGCTCGCAAGACGTGAACGACGATATCACGGCCAGGTCAACCAGTAGAGGGTCGCAGTCACGTACAAACGATCATCATAGGCGCCACGTGAGTGTAGGCAGGTCCCCTTCCACCGTGTACATGCCCGCTGCCTCCCCCCCGACCCCCGCACCATCCCCTGGCCCGACCGCCTCTCTCTTTACCGATGTCCTCCACCTCTCCAAGGCACACCCAGCGTTCTACGATCCCGCGAATCTGTCCCGTATCGAGTTCGCCAACTTGATAGCCCTGGGTCCTGCATCTCGTAAACGCTACCTCTTATCCCTCCTTAATGACTGCACCCCTGCTGAGCTCCTGTTCATCTCACAAACCATTGCCCCCATGCTCAGACGCGACTTCCTCGCCGAGCTCCCCCCAGAGTTGGCATTGCACATCCTCAGCTTTGTAGATGACCCGAAGACGCTTGCCAGAGCTAGCCAAGTTTCCAAACGGTGGCATGATCTCGTTCAGGACGAATGGCTTTGGAAAACAATGTGCGGGACATACCACTTTAATATGGAGATTAATAGCTCAGAGGAAATCGAATATGACGACGAGTTTGTCGACGAATCCTCCAGAGAGACGGATTCGTTCCCGGCGCATCCGATGGATCCGACTCTACAAGCGCTCACTGCAGAAGAAAGCTTGAAGCGACAAGAGCAATCTCCTCTTTCATCATGGAGACGATCATTCAGCGGCAAGTCGGCCGACGAGGCTTCGCCATCATACCGGAGACATTTCCAATACTCCTATGTCATAAGTGAGGAACTATAATATCTTCCGACACACTACGTCCTAACGCCATATCAAGTGTCTAATATGCGAAGAGGTGGTCATCTTCTTCGTTCACATCGGATGCCAATTGCGACACCTGATGGTGGTGTCGTTACATCCGTAGCGCTCGACTCTGACCGCGTCATCGTCGGCTGCGCCAATTCAAAGGTTCACATCTACAGTGTCAACACTGGTGTTTTATGTCGTACCCTCACGGGACATGACCAGGGTGTGTGGGCAGTGCACCTTGTCAGCCGCGGCGGCTATTGGGACGAACCCGAGAACGATACCAAGGCTCTTGGTGAGGAGTCAGCACCGTCATCCTCTTCCAACTCCTCCGTAACAAATGGCTGCATACACATGAAGTATCGCCGTGCGCTGGGACTTGACATGCCTAAGAAGAGGCGGCCAAGAACGGCGCAGCGGTCAGAAGGCCCGGGGAAGCCGAGCGACCTGTGTTGCACTTCAGAAGGCTGGGGTCAACCCAATCCGATCGTTGTCAGCGCTGGCTGTGATAAGAGTCTGCGTGTCTGGGACGTGGTATCAGGGTATGAGTATTACAGTTCATTGTGTCTACTGCAGGCTGATTCCACTGTAGCCATTGTATTTACATTCTGCGAGGCCACTCTGCAACTATCAGGTGTGCCCGCGTTTTACACAATCGTCCAATCGCGGTGACTGGCTCTCGCGATACAACGGTTCGAGTCTGGGATATACAGACGGGCCGAATGCTTCGAATATTGCAAGGTCATTCGAATAGTGTGCGATGCCTCGATGTTTGTGGCAATAGGGTAGTCAGTGGGAGCTATGACACAAGCTGCCGAGTAGGCTCATTACTCCATCTTTAGCGCATTCTGATCGATATGATACCACAGATATGGAACGCAGACACGGGGGAATGTCTACACGTCCTCACCGGCCACGAGCAAGAAATCTATTCGGTCGCATTCGACGGTGTTCGTGTCGTTTCTGGAGGGATGGACACAACGGTTCGGGTATGGGATGCGATGTCAGGGTTAGTCCCTCTCCACACATTGATCGGTCTCTCTGGAGACTCAATGAGCATCACAGACAATGCACCGCACTGTTGCAAGGGCATACAGCCCTCGTGTGTCAATTACAACTCTGTCCTACCACTGGCCTCCTCGCGACCGGGGGATCCGACGGACGCGTCATCACGTTCGATCTACACAACTACACCTCCCTGCAACGTATCTCTGCTCACGATTCTTCTGTCACGTCTCTCCAATTTGATTCTAACTTCCTCATTACTGGTGGCAACGATGGACGGGTACGGATGTACGAAACCCAAAGCGGGGCCTCTGTCCGAGATTTGAGCGAGCGGTGCGACAGTGTATGGAAGGTAGCTTGCAAGGGCGGGACGTGTGCAATCATGTGTAAGAGGTCAGGGAAGATGGTGATCGAGATCTGGTCATTTAAGCCAAGGACGTTGCATCTTTGAGATATAGGCTGGTCAGTAAAGATTATTCGCCCATGTATGGTATTATTTAATGTATTAGTGTATACCACTCGGATGAGCGATGAGCGAACCGCGGTGTCCTGGATGGATGACTTGCATTGAACGTGACTTTCGACGTCTCCTTCAAGTTCCCGACCACAGATGTAAAGAATGTTTCCGACCACGGCGTTGGTGCTCCTGGTCCACACGCAATGTCCCGATGCTTCTAAGGTATGCATCAACAGTGCACGCGCCACAGGCCATCCGAGTGGCCCTTCCACGCCTATCGCGGCGTCCCCCCGAATCCGGGATATGAGATACGTGTTGGACTGCGGGACCGACAAAGCACCGTGTCCGACGCTCGGATCCCGGATCCCTCCACCTCAGCCAGCGGGTCTTCTTCTATTACCATCCGCAGCGTGACGACGCGCTCGACGCGCTCGAACAAAGTACGCTGAATTGCTAGTTTGGATAAGAGAAGGTGACGATCGAGGACAATACTGAGCGGTTGATGGTCAAAGTGGCATCGGGTATCGTGGACCACATATGGATCGACGTCTCGTAACGTGCTGGTGCGAGGACCTGCACTGAGGATGACTCCTAGAATGTGAACACTGTAAGGTACATGTGGGGCAAGCAGCTTCAAGGATGAGCGGTGCCAAGGTATTACTACGTGAGTTGACTCTCAGGTCATTGAGGTCATTGCGACGGCGTTGTGGCTTTTATATACATACTCCAGTACATCGAAGTCACGATGAGCTCATCATGCATCACGCCAGTGGTTGTTTTGCTCCGAGTCCAACGTTAGGTACCTCTCTCTACGACATCGACGAATAGATCTCTCTGCCAACATCTCTACATTATAGCCTACACTTCCGTGATCCCATTAATGAAAGAGAACTCGAGCAAATTATGTAAATCTAAGATGATCCTTGCAAAGTGTAACATATCCAGGGAAAACGAAATTTAAAGCGTTATTCGTACAGTAGGCAACTCGTAGGCATTCATATCTCGTTCACGAACGGTTTTCCTTGCATTGAGCCTGTCCAAGTATCAGATCCACTTTTACTAGTGGTATGAGGGTTAAAATACTCACACAGCCAACATGGAGTTCACATAGCCTACACACAATAACAGCGACACTCAAACATTGTATAATCTTCATGGAAAAGACGGCACTTACTCCGGCCAAACACCATGCCCACTCCAGCTATCCAGTGGTCGTGGCCTTGAGCGAAGTACTTTTCCTCATCGGTCAGCGATTGTGGCCGACGCAGCAACATTATACATACCATGATCCCAGTGATAACCGCTACTGTGCTGAGCAAAGTGGAATAATGAAATGCGTAAGAAAAAAGAAACAAACAATGGACTTACCAAGTGAACGCACCCGTATTAATACAAACAAGTGCCAGATCCTGAATGGTACTTCGTTGCTTGCGGAAGCCGGATTTCCACATGTACTTGATGACGGCGAATGTAATGAGGATGTCGCATAAAATGACTAATCCCGTACAAGGCAATAGCATCTGAGAATTTAGTTGGACGATGCAAAGAGATCAGTGGACACCTCAGTATACAACACGTGCACCTCACTGGGGACGTAGTCAGGTAATCTATAGTTCCAAACCGAGCGCTAAAAAGGGCTGTTTCAATTTCGTTTAACACAAGCAAAGACACTACATACATATCGACGTTGTACCCTAGGACGACGCGCGTTTAGTCATTTTCACGTCAGTCCGTCACGATACGCACATATGTCAGAGACTAGCAAGTGGGTAAATCAGCTAGGGCTCACCACTCCGGTGAGATATTTACCAAGTCCCGCGATCAGTGTGACAAACTGCAGTACAGAACAAAGATGAGTTCCAGAAACACGATGCTTGATAGTGAGAACTGACAATGACAAAAGTAAGGGGTTTATTCTTCCCGCTGACTGAGGAGATGTCATTGTATACAAGGGGACGATTTAACGGTAAAGACTCACTTGTCCATATGCGACGGCAGTAAAAACTAACCAACAGCTGTTAGTGCGTTATACAACCCAAGAGCTCCTACAGACCTCTGCACCGAAAAAGTGATAATACTCTGGTAAGCTGGTGGTGAGGACAAAACCGGAAGTCTTGTATGGCGCCTCACATTGAGCCATAGTAATGCCTCTCATAGAGAGCATAAATATGTATTGGAAAGCGTATCATCGACGACACTCACAGACCCACCCCTACAAGTCACATAAATACAGGTCGACTGCAATGTTGGTGATGTATGACTCACCACGATAGTTCCTGCCTGCAAACCCAAGAGTGATTTTGGTGACATGCCACAACCATTTTCCAGACAATCTGAGTACTCCCGATCATATGAATAGTGTCTGCTAAACTGAGAAAGCATTGTGACTCTACATAAGAAAATACCCGGTGGCAAACCTACATCATCATGAATACCTAACAAGTGAAACACGTCAGACGCACTGTGCAGAAAAGGCTTAGATGCGCGTACGAATGCTTTTGTCAGCCAGGGGTCATTCGGGAACCAAATCGTGTAGCAAAACGACTGCCCCAATGTCGCGCCGTACATTCTAGTCGAAGGGTCAGATTCTGGGCCGGGAACTTGAAAGGAGGTGGAGGGTATTACAAGCAAGAAACTGTGTACCCTGCTCACGTCGGTGAGTATGCATATATCCAGGACCAACAGTGAGTCCTCTACCTATTAATCCTGAGATCCATAAGCTCACTATACGATCAGACATAGTTGAGACACAACCAGCCTGAGAGGGGAGTCGTCTGGACAAATCCAAGCGTTGAAACGTTGAGACCAAATATCGGAACGAGTGCAGCAACACGTGATGTCCATTAAGGCCGGCAACGATAAAGTTGCACTAATCCTCGCGAATATGTACGTGAGGTCCAAGCGGAGCCACTTCGGCAGGCTCAGCCTGCGTCCAGAACTTTGTTGCTGACTGATCAATTTGTGTGTGGAGGCAATCACGTCGGACCTGCTCTGCGGTTGTATCCCAATTTCCCGATATACGGGCAGGACGTTTGCAACCGATACCTTGCTATCAGATCATTGAAGGTGTGTTCAAATCTTGGGTTCTACACCGCGATGTGATTGGGAGCGTCACCAAGTGAAGTCTCGGGCCACATCGAGAGGCAACTTGGGGCATGGTTGCATGAGATGCATATGAGTAACACCCCGTTCAGGTCACTTAGTGCTGTGCTCCAAATGACGTACGAGGCTTCTGAATCAGCCGGCCGTCGACATCATGAGTCGTCTCGGGCAGCAGAGCGGTTGCATAACGTTATAATTTGACGCCACTGCAGCCATCTGCGAGCTGTGATTGGGCGACGGCTAGTAAACTGGGGTGGCGTAAAACGTTCGACAAAAGTTCGTTAAGGGATCTGAACTATCTCGGCTAACCTCGGCTAACTATTTGGGACTACATTATCATATACCTAGTATTAGAAATCTGCTTTACATAATTGACACTGGTTCAATGATTCATGCTGTCAACATCTCCTCGCTCTCCTCGTCGCATGTCCTACCCTTGGGTGCCTCACGGCTCCACTGACTCGGATTATCATCGGCCGCGTGGTCCACCGTGACATGAGGTTCCCGTTCAACTTATTCCACTGCTTGGTGACCTCTACGTTGGTTCAACTCAAAATCCACACGCCACTGAAGGTCCATCTCAATGAACGACATTGCTGCCAACTGTCGGTCCACCTGTCGACTGAGATCGCGCGTCGAGTTTCGACGCGCTTGGAGTCTTCGAAGGTTGAGCACGAGACGTTGACTCATGTCGGAGATAAGCTCCAGTGAAAACCTGGAAAGAGAGAGCTCAGGGAGTCACACCGGGGGATAGGGAAAGTAAACGGGAATGCATTGTTCCAGGATTTACTTACATCTGGTTAAGAGCCTGTTTAGCAACACGTTGGTGGGCTAGTTTCATTATTTAGCTCTATTTGACTAGTGGTGGAAAATCTGGCATTGTCTTCCAGGATTGGGTCAGAGAGTGAACTATGGTGCAGTTCACTTAAACACCACCAATTTCAAGCAAAGCTTCTACAGTGTTCAGAAAAAATCTGATTTTTTTTACTCTTGTAAAAGTGCTTATTTTCAATGGGGCAACAAAACTACAAGATGGTTTTTTTTTATCTTAAGAATTGAGCAAGAAAAAAATTCCAGCTGAGAGGCAGATTGGCCATCTTCCAAAAGGAGTGTGCATGTGATCAGGAGCTGTGCTGCATGTGATCAAAAAGCTGTGCAATTCCCTCTGGAATGTGACGGTGAGATCTGTATTTTGTAGAGCTGAATCTCTTGACCTGTAGCTGTGCATCTTTTGTGTCCAAACCAGAGCAATAGGCTTCCATCCATCAATACATCTGATGTTCCCACATCCGAATTGTCCTAAGTTCAACTGAAGCAAGTGCATATGGCAAATTCTGCTTGAGTGTCTCGAATATGCAGTCATAGTGATCACGGAGGTATTTCTTGACTTTGCCCCAAAAGAACTCAATAAAGTTCAGCTGTCAAACTCGGTCGACGTGCCCTGAGTGTAACTCTGGAATGCCAGAGTTGTTATATTTGGTTGGTCTGGGACTTGGCTTCACTTTATGTGGTGCACCTTGCATAGGTCCAGTGTCCCGATTTCAGAGGTCGGAGGGTTAGAGGTCAGATGAGAGTTACTATGAACTCAAGTCAGAGGGACAATGAACAAGACAAAGAGAGTCAAGTTCAGTCTGGTGGAGTAGAGCGGAAACAGACAGAGGTGGAGAATGTCAAGTTCTGTTGATATTCAGACTAAGGTATACAAGACAGAAATATGGAGATTATATAGTAAATCAAAGGTGGATTACTAAGGTGGAAACGAGATCGGGTAGACATACAATGTGCAAAGGTATGGAGGTGGAACAGGAGTGACAAAGTATCAAGATAAAACAAGAATGGAGAGATGTTGTTATGACTGTACCAGGTAGGTCGCAGTCGTAGACCAGCTGGTCGATGTCTTTATACCCTTGGCGAAGAAAGGGCAGCCTGGAGCACAATGAAGTGCTTAGGACTTGTTGCGAGGGGACTAAGAGATGATAAAGTGCTGAGATTGCAAGACTGGGTAAGATCTAGAGTAGAACCGGTAGGTACAGAATGAGGAACTATGACTACAGGTGCTAGGGTTTATATAGTGCGAGGAAGCGAGCACGGACCAAGTGTCTAAAAGCAGAGAACAATGGGAAAACCAAAAGAGGAGAACAATAGGAAAGCCTAAAGAGGCGAACAATAGGAGAGAAGCAAGGAAAGCAGAGAGCCGTGAGAAGATCAGAAGCAAGATAAGAGACATGAGGAGAAAGCAAGGATAAGAAGCCCGTGGATATAACTGTGGGAAGATCGGAGTCTATAGTAGAAACGGGGATCAAAGAGAAGCGAAGATGAGACAAGGAGATCGCCGATGGTTAATCAGGATCGTGCGAAGTCTGAAGGTTAGCTAAGTATTGTGTGACAAGACAAGTGAAAAGAAAAGAATGGGGCAAGAAAGGGACAAATCGTAACAGATGTCAGAGTGACATAGGAACAGAGATGTCAGGAAGACAGAGGAACTGAGGTGTCAAGGTGAAACATGCGAACAGAATCGACAGCAAAATGCTATCTGGATCATTCCTAGACCTCACCAAGACCCTCCGGCACAACCAGACCACCGCACTCATGTGGCTAAGAATGAATCACTGCCCCCTTAACAAGCACCTACACTATATACAGAAAGCCCCCTCCTGTCATATACCAGATTCACTAAGCCAAACTCCGGTCCTCCGGACTTAACTCTAAACTATCTTATTCACCTCCGAACCTTCTTTACTTGTTAAGTCTTGTTTTCCTTACTCTGGACCAACTTCGGACTTCCGTTACTTATCTCTTTGATATGTTTCACCTTGACACCTCAGTTCCTCTGTCTTCCTGACATCTTCATTTCTACGTTATTCTGACATCTCCATTCCTACGTTATTCTGACATTTCCATTCCTATGTCACTCTGACATCTCTCCATTCTTGTTTTATCTTGACACTCTGTCACTCCTGTTTCACCTCTGTACCTTTGCACATTGTACATCTACCCGACCTTGTTTCTACCTTAGTAATCTGCCTCCGATTTACTATATAATCTCGGTATTTCTGTCTTGTATACCTCAGTCTGAATATCAACAGAACTTGACATTCTCCACCTCCGTCTGTCTCCGCTCTACTCTGCCTGACTGAACTTGACTCTCCTCATCTTGTTCGTCATCCCTCTGACTTGAGTTCATAGTAACTCTCATCTGACCTCCGACCCTCCGACCTCCGAAATCGGGACACCGGATCTATGCAAGGCACACCACATAAGGTGAAGCCAAGTCCCAGACCAACCAAACATAACAACTCCGGCGTTCTGGAGTTACACTTGGGGCATGTCGACCGAGTTTAACAGTATATTCAGACTGCCACTTGCGTAGAGTCATCATGGCAACTAGAGTCACTCGCTCTCGTTCTCGTGCATTCACTGATGCACATGATACCCTCCGTACTTTCAGCAGTAGCTGCAGAGGCCCGGACATCATCAACCAATTTTGGAGTTTCTCCGCTAGACGTACTCCAGGCTCAGCCTCTCAGGCCCCTGCCCTACCACAATTCCTGACCCCAGGAGCCCACATCGAGGAAATTTCCGATGGCACCGAGGTTCCTCTTCCAAGCTCACCATTACTCCATACTCCTATAGATCACACGTTTCACTCCGACTCTCCAGATGACCCAAGTAACCCCAGAGATGACCCCAGAGATGACCCATCCGATGGTGATATTCCTGATGATGAGTTTAACCCTTCTTCAGACAAAGAGCAAGTCCCACGCAGCACATTTGGCAACTTAGCTAGTGCCATTCGTAGCCTTGCTCGCTCCTCTCATCACAAACCCAAGCATATACAACGGACCAAAGTCAGGGAACTGGACCAGTTTGATGGCACTGACCCCCACAAACTCCAGGTTTTCCTAGTCCAATGTGAACTCAATTTCCAAAACCGCCTCAAGGCTTTCACCACCAACCGTGCCAAAGTTATCTTTGCCCAGTCTTACCTTAAGGGTATGGCATTGGAATGGTTCAAACTGGACCTCCTCCAGATGGAAGATCCGGCACTCCGCCCGATCTGGATGGACAACTACAAGGAGTTTGTCCTGGAGCTCCAGACCAATTTTGGACCGCACAACCCCATCAGAGACACAGAGCATCAGCTTGATAACCTGGCTATGAAGGATGGTCAGAAAATCAATAAATATGTCATTGAATTTAACAGGATCGTGTCCCAAGTCTGGAGCTACAGAGAAGGTGCCCTCTGGCATTATTTCTATAACGGACTTCCAGACTGTATCAAGGATGAGATCTCATGAGTTGGAAAACCCCCTACTCTTGCAGAACTCCACCAACTCACACAAGCTATTGACATGTGTTACTGGGAGCATAAATCAGAAGTTAGTCGCCAGGCAAAGTCCTTTAACAACAATGCCTCCAAAGGTTCTGACAAAACCTCCGCTCTGTCTGGCAACTCTGCTAGCACCTCTGGCTCCGAGGAGTCAAAGGGTAAGTCTAATAACAATAACACCAAGTCATCTAATTCCGGCAATTCCACCAAAACATCTGCTACACCGAAGTCAGACTTGTCTTCCAAGCTCGGCAAAGATGGCAAACTCACTCCTGAGGAATGTAAGCA